>SMSQ01026017.1:0-31988 GCA_019453375.1 Ctenoplectra terminalis
TAATAAGAGTATCTATTTTTTACGGATGAACGAAAACACTTTTATGTACTAAGTGTCGCTTTAATAAGGTTCGTCGATATCGAAGAAGAGAAAGGAACGAAGGAGATCCGGATACACATTTTGAAGCGCTCTATAGAAAACGAGCCTGCAGGTCGAATGAAAAGAGGAGGAAAGAACGGGTCGAGCAAAAAGAAAGTCCTGGGGAACGAGTCTCGCACGATTGATCTTGCCGAAACGCAATTGCTCGAAACTCGGACTTGGTCTAATCGCCTCGTAGTCCAGCATTGGGACTCTCCTGAGACAAAGCCTCCAACGATCCAAGGGGAACCGTTCTCCGTTCCCCGATCGATCGGTAATTACCGGCAAGATGAAAACTTCAAACAGCCCATTCACGAGCTCCTCGATTCTCTTATACCTATTTGAATTCTTACGATCTCTGAACCTTTGGGAATTTCAAATTCGAGGCCTCTTTCGAGTCTCTGACAGACACATAACCCGTATAATATTTGACTTCGATAACTCGTTCGGTCTGAACAGTGGCAACGGTTAAGAAAAGGAAATGCAAGTTAGGTATGTAAATTGCCGAGAAGCGTCGAGCATCTCCATGCGTTATCGACAAGCTGAAGAAGAAACCATTTCGATATATGGTGCAGCACGTTAATGGAGTCTTAAGTTTTGCGAAAGTTTGCTCGAGGAACCGATGCAACTCTAATGTTCAATAAAACACAATATACCGATACTATAGAAAATAGTTTCGAAACTCTACCGAATATGAAACAAATTTCTTCCTCCGTCGAATTCGATTAATGGATTAAAGTTGGCCGGATACCGAGATTGCGCGTGGGCATACACCTTAATGACGAGTCGTGACACGGATATATCTAATTTCCGGCACGAACAAGGATACCCTATGATTTCCAGCGACAACGCACAAAGTCGCAAATGTGTTCTCTGCCCCTAGTTAGCGACCCGTAATTCCCAATGACGTCTAAACGTCGTCGATTCAATTTAATTCGATTTAATTCAATTTTAATTATGCTATCTTTTTTATTTCCTTTATTGACCTTTGTTGTTCGAAGACAATCGGAGGTTCAATGTTAATTACCAGTAAGACGAAATCAGGATCGACGCTTGATACTGAGCTGTACCTTTGGACCGCGCGAAAATCAATTGACACTGATTGACGTCATCGGGAAATTTCACGGTTTCCACGTCCGCGGCGATTCTACCCACACAAACGGACGTGCGGAAACAGCGGCTGAATATCGTCCAAATTACACCGAAAGAAATTCTCGGGACCAAATGAAACGCTCACTCGTGGTTGAAAACTTCAGCGGCTCCAGTTTTCCAGCCATTCCACCGACCAAAAAATGTAAGAACGATAATAGGTGTCAAAGACGAAATATTACGAATTCTGAAGTATGCGTAAAATGAAAATGATATAACGAGTGAAAATCGAATTAAATCGAGAAAGCTGAGCGACTGTAACATTCAATTAACCACGTAACTTTTGTTGTATCGGCGTGCGAGTGTGTCAAGGCTGGACTCTCCATCGAAACGTGACCGCACAAATGCAGAAATGCAGAAATGCAGAAATGCAGAAATGCATATACATGCGGTGTATCTCGAATTCGCTTAAACGGTCGAACAGTAACGGATTCGCGGTTACACAGTGGCCAAGGATGTCGCGTCCTATGAAAATTTGAACGAGGATATTGCGGCATCGCGGCTGAAATCGCGACTCGTCACGGATCAAAGGAGCCACACAGGGGACGAAAAAGGAGAAACAGGAAGTCCTGGTGGCGCTTTCGCGTCGAAATGGTTATTTCACGACGACGTAATTTTGCGGCGTAGCTTTTTCTGACCGGCGTATGCCTTCCTAAACCGGTAACCACGTAATCTTATTAGCCAACTTTCTGAAAACCAACAGCTCAGCGTACGGGATTCGACTTTTATACGCAGAGCCTCGTGTCTTCGTAAAACCTTCGTTTTAAAATCTTTTATTCTTCCTTCTTTCTTTCGTATTTGGTAATACGAAAAAAGATGTTAGCACTTTAGCAGGAATCGCGACTGGTATGCCACGTTGTGAACGCGAAAGCCACCGATAACGAATACAGCGTAATCCTTTAACCAACCATTTCCCTGCGGCCGTTTCTAATCAAACGTATCCCATTAGGCTGGTATTGAGTTTACCTATCAAATTATGAAACTGTTTCGACCTCGGTTATCGCTGCGAACAATGCGATACAATGTCGATTCAATTATTATAATCGGAGCCGACAATCGGATTTATCGATCTATGCTAACTCTGCTCGTTTCATTAAGACAAACAGACGCTAAAGTTTCTTATTCGCGATACAATTATCGCAGAATCTATGGACCGATTGAACGAATGAATATGTACGCGATCGAAAAGTCGATATGGAAATAAGAATTGCTGGGAAGTGTCAGCGAATAATGGAACGATTCTTAGGCCGACGACAGAAGCAGCGAAAACTCTGGGCGGTAAGTTATTGCAAAAAAATAACACGGCAGTTCCTATTCTTCGAACGTGATGTATCAAAACGATACAGCTGGCCCAGTTACGCCTCCAGTTCACTAATCACGCTTAATCAGAGCCTTCTCCCCGTGCAACTTTTGCTACAACGGTTCGGTTCCAGTTTTCGCCACAACGCGAAGTGCACTCCAATCAACGACGCTTGCTACTCTTTTGTTCGCGTCCAACCATTTTTCAGAGGGTTTTCTTTTTGTTTCTTCTTCATCGGCGTCAACGACACCAAAGAGAAACAATTCTTGATCCGCTGTTTAACAGCTAGAAACCCTGTTTACCCTAAAACCTTATGAATTACCCTCGCGCTCGACGTCCCTCGACAATATCGATACCGACAAATCGATCGGAAGAGATCGTTTGTCTACCGTGTCGTATTTCGATTCCCATCTACATATTGTCCAGACCAGACTATGATTACAAATACGAACATTTTTTTACTCAAAGTCTGCCACGTCGTCGAACGACGTTGAAACTCTTTTGGACGACCAGACAACACCCAAAAGTGATTGCAAATGCATCGAAGATACGATTGTTTCGGGACCGACTTTGCACGAACAATCTTACGGTACGTGATTTCTCTGCCAACAGGTTCCCCCAACGAGGTGAATCACTCGTGACTCACGCACGAATTCATCCGCGAACCGAGCCCCTGCAAGAAGGATCGTGCTCTCGAGCAGCAACTTGGAAAACAATATTATCGTACACCGGTATCCATTATTCTTATCCGACCGATATCGCCGCGAAACCAGTACGACTTTAATACGAAACGAAACGAGCATCCAACAACGATTGTCAATTTTATTCCATATACTTCGGATTAAAATGCTACGGTGTTTGGAATCATTCGGAAACTATCGATTACCTACTCCCAAAACGGAATATCAACGTACTTGGCTTAACTACAAGCCACGTTCTACAAGCTGGCAAAGGCTTGTTAGAAAATAAAGATAATCCTTAGGTAGGATACCTGTAATTAATTCGATCTTTCGAATAGATCAAGATCAACGTCACTCGTTTCAAAGATTTACGTTAAACACGCACAATGGCGTACTAATTAGGAACCGAACGAGAGGGATAATGCGAGAGGAATGGTGCTGCAGTCACGGCGAGTTTAAGACGCTTTAAGCCGAACAGAATAGACGACGGTGATCGTTACACGCTGCCAGAAGAACAAACTCGCGAGATTCGACGACCGGTTGTTGAAAAGGCGGCGAGTTTACTCGGTGTGCAATCGCTTCCCAGAAGTTATTCCGTAACGCCTTAAAAACGGAGTAGTCTCGGATGAAACTCTCTTCGCCGGTATTTATATACCACGTGCCTTCCCACGTAATTTCCGTCCACTGTTTAGCGGATTTTCTTTTAAATATATCGGTAGAGCCAGTAACGGGCCTGCGGTAAAATATGATGCACAGCGAGGCGTTCAAAGTAACGCGCAATAACTTACGCGGTTATGGCCCTTAACTCTATTTCAACGTGCCACGTGGAAATAGTTAGATTAATGAGATTTCGCTGAAACCTCTTCCACGTTATCAGAATGACACAAGATTAACGGACTAAACAACGGTGTTGGTGATTCTTCACGGACTTTTCCAGATTTAACGCTCCGAAAGGTTTGACTTTCTATTTGGCAAAAATCTCGATCCAAAAATACGTAAAGCATCGTGCTTCGACTTCAACTTCGTGAATAAATGCACTGTTGCAAAAGATCAAAAATCTTTCTCCAAACAGAAGAATCGTATCACGCATTCCATTTAGACATCAACGTCACTTTTAATCACCGACGAAACTTCTCTCGGACGAAACGAACTGCCAACGCGATTTGCGACGAATGAAATTACACAGGAAAAATTATTTTACGTACAAAAAATGTGCAATGAAATTCAATCAATTAAGAGTTAACGAAGTAAGAAGAAACTCGGCTATGTTTCTCCTGGTGTGCTTGTAAGGAGAAGGAAAGATAGAGAAAGGGGAGAAGAAGAAAGAGGGACAGAGAAAGAGAGAGAGAGAGAGAGAGAAATCTGCTTTCTGCAATTAATCGCATCAAGGACGACTTTCTCAGACCTGAAGAGACGTCGAGGGAAAATTCATCGAATCAAGTCGAGTCGTTGGAGAGGCACAATAGCAGATTGATATCCTTAATTGAAATGCTTTAATTAAAGCTTCGCTGAAGGAGAGAACATAAAGAAAGGCGAAGGGTTGATGGGGAAAAGAAAAACCTGGAAGGGGAACAAGATCGAAGAAGTCGTGCCACGAGTGCAACATCGATGCTTCTATTTCACGAAACGAGAAAAAAGAAAGTGCGTTCCCAGGCGTCACGCAACATATTCTACAATGCCTCGGATTCCCGCGTTCGTTATACGTATGTAGACACTTTATTTTTACCATCCTGTTTAGCGGCGAGTATAAACTGAGAATACAACAAATTGGCTACGAATATCCGCTATTTAATTCAAGGTATGCGTGAACGACGCGTAATACGATGATAAGAATGTACGAATGGAAAACTGGAATTCCTCCTATTTGTTGTTCTCTACGAAGTTTCCAAGAGAATCGACAACCATCGATCCAACGATCAGGCCGCTCTGTATTCTCATTCGACATTTTTCCCGCTTTCTATTCCCTTTTTCGGGAAGAGCCCCACTTTCGGATCGGTCGCGATAACTGGCCTCTTTCGTATGCAAACACCTAGCTGCGATACTGTTATTGTTTCTAAACGAACGTTCGACCATCGAATGAATGCTCCAAGAATTCAATCTTTTCGTCGAAGAAAAATTTTCATGGAGTTGCAATTGGAACGTGACACTGACGAATTTGGTAAGCCGAAAAAAAAAAAAAAACAATAGAGAAGTTCGCAATGATACGGGCATATGGCGATGACGAAGAGAATTGGAAAACTCACAAGAAAAGGGACACAGGGAATCAACCTGGTCCGAAACAGCAGGGAAGCTATGGTCGCCACGAAGTGGCAGCTTCTAAATTAGCATTCCAATTTGTTCGCGCAGGTGTTCCAGAGACAACAGTCGCAATAACGACACGAGGACGATCAACGAGTCGAGTCGAAACGAGGCGTCAGTCTATGAGCACTTGACATTTTCGACGTAAAGCTAAAGTCTCCGTGAACTACGCGACGCAGTATGTATTTACACAGTCGTTCGTACGATCGTGTCCTATCTTATCTACCTCTCTAAACTGATAAATGAACGCTACTTTTCGGTCAAAGGTGCAAATCGATCACTGAAACGACATTACCGAATCCTTCCGATCGTGTGTATTTGTAATATCGTTGTACACGTATCGTAGATAACGATTCAAGTAGAATTTTCAGGGTTTTATAACGTTTACCGGGCCATTTTGTCGGTCCCAACCAGCGAGTATCAACGTAACTGACTTCCCATTGTAACCTGGCTACCTGTTAATTTGCTAACACTGCAGCGCAGGTAACTGGTAAACAGACGACAGAGTTAATACCGCGACTAAACGAGATTTGCAACGTGCTCGATGTCAGGTTGCGTTAATCATTTTTCAGGACCCATTTTTTACAAGGTCGAAAACCTTGGAACATAAGGATAAATCCGTTCGAAACGCGGTGCGTTAGTATTATTGTTATTATTATTATACAATGGGAAATTTCGCATTGCGCCATTGCAATATTGTTTACGATAAAGCGACGAAGAAGCATGGGAAACTGCTACCACCTACGGACATTCTTAGCAAATGAGGTGTCTTATTTATAAAGCGTAAAAGACTTGGCATCCGACAAGAAAGAGAATAACAGTTTAAAAGGATGCCCTTTCGTCGCCTATCGCGCATAGCATAACTCGATTGGCGTCATGTTCTACGAGGAAATTTTTCTTTGTCCTCGTCGCGAACAACATGTTCCGTGCGACATATGTTCGCGAAGAGAAACAAATAAGAGACGAACAGGGAGATTCCTAGTAAAACGGACTGTAACGGATTGTCCAGGGATCCAGACGTTCCATTTATGTCTGTTTCTGCGTTAACACGCAATAACTTTTTAGCGGCCCGAATAAACGCGACTCGTTATGTTTCTCGTTAAACGGGCGGGCTTTTATCGCGGACGATACATACTGTTATCGTTAACTGTACCAGAGAACGTAAAGCATAAGTAGATACATAGCGTTCCTCGTCGAGAAACTTTCACAGTAGACTTACCTCAATGCGCGTTGTGTGGTCTTCATTTTTGGCTATTTCTCCGCAAATTCTTCGAAGCAACCCTCAACGTCGATCCATCGATTCGTTTCGGTGTTCAGGCACACGACACGAGCGATCGAGGCAAAATTAAGAAAGGAGACACACAAGCACAGACTCACGCGCGTAAAAAAGGAAGAGAACACTGACTTTAACCGTGTTTGCTTTTAGGTTTTGCGATCTCGAACCGCTTAATCACTTCACTATACTTTCGTCGTGTAAATAAAGTTACGTAGAACTCGATCTGGAATAAATATAGCTGGTCACCGATCGATACCGCTACCGTGATCGAAACGAATAACAAAGATAGTATAAATGCGATATCGAGCACTTCAAACGATTCTTGAGAATTCAAGAATGGCGGGTCGATGTCTTCCGCTGATCGACGACGCGTTGCGTTGTACTCGTTTCCTGTCCCGAATTATCGAGATCGCAGGACGATCGTCGGAAGCTACAAAAAGAAGTAAAATGCTGTAGCATGCGGTCAACGGTTGGATCGAGTACGCGGCGGTAAGAGGCACGAATTAGATTAGTGGGACTCGGAACCAAGACACTTGGAGGTTAGGTCGAGTCCGGAGAGAGGCATATAACCTTTCTTTCACCAACCTGATAATCCTGCGACGCTGGCGTCGACAACGAACTTTTCTAGAGCCTCGGAACATCCAACTTTCTCGTTCATTTTATTCTTGCACGGTACACTCCGACCTCTGGCACGCTCCAATAGCGACTGGCATGGCGGCGGTGGTTTCACGCGAGCCTCTTTGCTCGCACGTGTTGCCAATTTCAATATTTACAGACTCTTGACCTTTTCACTCGTAAGATTTTCCTCGGCCACAGTCTTCGATGTCCTCGGGAAATGAATACCATGCGAATTAAATGTCGCGTGCTCTAACGCCAGCATCACGTTCACGTAACGGAATGCGATGCTTTTCTTGCCCTTGAAACGACCAAATATTCTATTACCAGTGTATTTTTTTCTTTATTACCATGCGCTCGAAAGTATTTTTGTTCCTTTCTATAAATTACGTGACGCGTTCACGGCACAATCACTCCGAACTATGTTTGAACGTTAAGTAAATGTTGCTCCAAAAATAGTATCTGGAATCTTGGAGTACCGGGTTCGACACAAAAGCGTGCCACTTAACAAATAACCGATGCGTCCTTTCGACTGGTAGGACTGGTTTATGCAATAAACACGCAGCGGGTCGGAATTCACGTAAAATCGATTCGAGACACGCTCTAACAAAGCTAAGAGAAACATTCGCGAGAAATGTTGTAACTGTCCGGACAGAGTAGGACAGAAGAGGTCGATATGGAAAGCCGAAAAACTTGGAATCACGCGGCAGGTGCAAAAGGTGCCGGTTTAGAGGACAAGCGAGCAACCTCCTCTCTTGGCCGGATCCGAACCGAAGGGTCCACCGTACGAGGACTGGTTTCACAAGACTCCCAGTGCTCGACCAGCCAGACTACTTCGAACACGATAGAAGGAGAAGGAAATACACAGAAAGAGTGTGTTCGGTGGAAAGACAGGGGGAGATGTGGGGCAAGGAGCGTGTAGAGAGCGGACTCGTGGAGTGTGGGTCCCGTTCTTCGGAGAGAGGCTTACTCCAGCGAGCGCGGGGAAGTACTGTTACTTAGACAGAGCCTTCGGGGCCCACAACGTGCTGCAAAACGCGATGCAGATGCTAGCTGTCTGTCGCTAAAAAAATCCAATAGAACGCGCTCCGACTTTCCTGTCAACTATCACTTTTGTACGAAGCGGACGTAACGCGAGATAAGCCAGTCCTCGACGCCTATCATCGGTGCAGTTGGAAATCGATTCACTCTTATCTTTTTCTTTTTAACAACCACCGCTCAAGGATACCTTCGAGATACGCTTTATTCTCGTAACCTAATCACTTGTTTCTTTCGTTTATCGAGTTGTAATCGCAGCAGCGATTGTCATTCACGGATCCGGTATTGTCGATCATTCCATGTCAACAGCTATCCGTCCAATATTTATTGCAAAAAGTGGCAATCCAACGCTCCCACAATTCGATCAACAGACGCACAGTTGAGCAATTTTAACGATTAGCTTCGATTTTCGAAACTCGTGGGTGCTTTCTCGCGTTTTATAGGCGGAACGTTCACGGGTCACGTGAAGCGGATGCCACGATCGCCAAGATGCACATTGCGTATGATATATCGCGAAGAACGTCTACGCGTGCGTGGACACGCACCAAAGAATTGCGTGTCCTCTTTCACCCTCTGTTCAATCGAGTGCACGCGAAATTTTGGCAAGACCAAGGTCGACCCTTGCGCGGACAGCTTTCGCACCAAAACCCTGCACGCTCCGATCAAAATTCATGTCGAACACGATCCGATATTTTAAAATTCTTCTCCTTTCCTTTACCTTCCGTAAAAATCGAAATTTAATTAGAAAAGATATGCTCACCGCTCGGTAGTCGCGGCTCGACTGGACGACTGGCCGCCTCCGCGCTATTACCCGCCATGCTCACACCCGTATCAAGCTAACCGGCGCCCTCCCGTGTACTACTATCCAAGGTGCATCTATAGCCACGTACCTGCACGTGCCCGCGTGTAACTCTTACGGTCGCTCGTGTGTACGTATCATATGCAACGCGTGTACGTGTCGTCGATGCTTACGAATACTCGGTACGGTCGGGTGTAACCGGTTTCACAGATTTTTTCCCGAAAAGCACTCGCGACGGTTTGTAAAATTGTTTGCCCTTTGTCGTTTCTTGGTATGCGCGTAAACTACTAGAAACCATATTTTAAGACTTTTTCTAAAGAAACTCCGATCGCACCAATGTCGCTGATACGATATCGAAACCCGAAATTGTTACCAATTATAGCAAAGTACGTGCGATCATACGTGCGATTATCAATATTTGGGAATATATTTAGTACGGTATGAAAGTGGTAAAAAGCGTAAAAAAGTTGAAAAATCACGAGTAAATGGTAGACAAGGCTATAAGGAAACGTTACTTGTTGTTTAACCAATGCTGCGTAACAGGAATGAATTTTTCAAAATTCCAAACGTATAATCGTTATGCACTGGATAATGTAAGGTGACACCAAGACAGTCCACTGTAAAATCAAGATATGTACTCAATGTGACCATGATCAAACTCGATCAACCGGAGTCCTTTGTCTTGTATTCTGACCAACTTAATTATATCTATAACGAATTTCTATTTTCTATCGCTCTGTGAAAACTGCACCGATAGGAAACGAATGGCTTTGTACCGAGAATGTTAATTATACGGAATCCTACGATTCACTGACTTAATTCAATCCAGACCTAACTTTCCCCAGTATGTAGTGTTTTGTTGGTTTTAATATAGCGGGTGCCGTTCTACGTATCATGAATGAAAAATTTTTTGTCCACTACTTCAAACCTAGCATACTTTTTGTTTCTTTCAAAAACAACTCGATTATATTACCATTATGTTTCCGTTGAAAGCTTTAATAATTTATGATCAACGTCTCGATGCAACATCGCCGAACGACACGAAAGAACGGAAGAAAAAAGATTTGACCTCTGTTAATCCGATAAGATAGAATAACGAAATTGCAGTTAAGCATTATAAATCTCTGTCGAGCCCTACACGTTGCATGATCCTTTGAAGGTGCAATATCAATGCGACGAAGCCTAAGGAGGCTATCGTTTGAATCGCCACTTAATAAATTGAGTCATTAGAACCACGAAGCAACGTACATAGCGAAAGTAATTCTTAATGTTGAACAGGGTCGACCGTGCTACAACTTTTAACAATAAAACCAAAGTCCTGGCCTGTTTTCGTGCAGTGTAACATGATGTACGAGTATATGTATGGCATAAACGATACACTCCTCCTTTAGATTTTACGCAACGGGGACTCTACAAACAGAAATATGTATATTTAAACTTCTGGTACCAGATTACAAGTCAGTGTGGTAGACTTCTCATGTTTCATGTTTGATTAACAATTTGCTTTCATTTGATTTATCACTAACTTGATTTGTCCAACCAACTAGTTTTGTACAGCCAAACGGTCAATGAAGAAAAAAAAGCACGACTTACATACGCCAATTGACTACAGAAATGTAGCTATAGGACTAGCAAGATGGTAGGTGCTACCACCTACAGGTTATTTCCCGGAATTAGTCAAGTCCAACCTGTTTTGTAAAAATTTTTGAATTTTATCACAGACAAGGCAATAATGTCACAAACTATGTATAAGAATAGACCACTCGTCCAATGTATTTCTGCGGCCTGAATTTCTAGCGCTCTAGAGTACCATTACCATTTTCGTTTCACTTGCAACGTTACCAACAGACCATAGAAAGTAATTTTTGAAATTATCCATTATTAATTTAGTTTATTTTCACATAACGACGTAATCAAAAAGATAAACGAAATAGTTGAAAAATAAATAAGATAAGTTTGTCATTCTTTATTGTTTCCGACGACTCGCAGTGGTCACAGCGATCAAATGTAAAATTAATTCCGCGTAATAAAAACGTTTATAACAAATTAATTTGTTATCGGAGAGATTCTTAAATATCTGAAATGGATTAATTCTTTTCATCGATACTTCTTTAATACGGAAATATTTTGTGACGTGGTCGTTGCTTGTGAATAAAGAACGCTAAAATCACTGTAGAAATTCAAAGTCGGTACGACAGTCACGGTAGGACACGAAAGCCCGTAAGATCAGCTATCTATGCTTATACGTAGTCAATGGTGATACCACGGACCAGATACAGAATAGACCTCACATCCGATGCTTCTTATTTTGTTCAGGGTCTCTGGGGCATGCGAGCCTCCTTACCATTTTAGTGTCACTCTCAATGTTACCGATTTAGCATAGAATAAGATTACGGCATTAATCGTGGTTAGAATTAAAACTAAACGTGGCTAGGAAGTTGCCTAAATTAAAATAGTCTTGTATATATAGAGCAGGAGATTTATTTTATTTTATTTTATTTTGGATTCGACACGAAAATCGTAAGGTGGGCTACGTAACCACCGGATCGTGCGACATAAATTTACATTGCACGATAGGTTTACGTTGTACCTCGTCTCTGGTTGTACGTATATCGTCTATGGTGTTGAATTTACATCATCCGTGGTCTGTGTTTGTAATCTTATTCTATCCTCGATCGGTAACGTTGGAAGCGACTTAAAAATGGTAACAGAGCTACGTAGACCCTGCCATGTGTAACACAACTGAACGATTGGTGTACCTCAACCCTGTGTTGAAAAATATATATTTATATTTTAATACTTTTTACAAACAAAAATTTCTTATATTATTATTTTATAATACATTCGTACAAAACGTTTCGTATAAGTCCTAAGTCCTAAGTATAGTTCTTTTGAAAAAATAGTTGGAATCGCTATTTCAGTATCCATTCGCTACATGTTCAAATGTAAGTGCTGAGCAGCAGCAATAATTTGACGTTTCTGTAACTCGATCTTTTGTTCCTTTAATTTTAAAAGTCTCTTTTGAATTTCCAGTTCATTTTGCCGCATTGTCATTTTTTCTTTGTGTCTTTTTTCCCTATTTTTTTCTACGATTGTAAAATGCTTCGTCATCTCGTCTAGAAATTTTTCGAAAAGCGTTGTCAGAGCTTCTTTCTGATCCAGCACCTCGTTTTTGTTGTTCGTAGAAGAGTTCGGCCTCGAGGTTGCAAGAGGGTCCTCGTGTTGCTGATTAACAACAGTCACGTTGCTTTGTTCCTCGTTTATAGGTTTCGGTAAAATGAACATATATCTTGCAGAACCAGCCGGTGGTGGAAAATCACTTTCCTCCAAATACATGTGTTTCTTCTTTTCCTTGAAAATTTCATCCAATGCTCTTTTGTGTTCCCATTGTCCGTAGTGTCTCATTCTACCAGGTTTTTTCAATCGTTCTCGGAACACAAGATTCTTGTACTTTCGTTCGAGTACTCGCCATTTGTTCTCGCACTTTTGAGGACTAAAGTGAAACCCATGTTTTTGCATCTCCAGAGAAATCATTTCGAACATCTCGCGTAAACTTCTAATCTGTGTCGACTGTCCTACCATCGAATGATATTTCTTATACTGACTAATAAGACACGCGGTAGCCTTGCTGGTCCATAAATTCAAAGCACCGATATCAGCGCTGGAAGGAATCGTGTTGTGACTTTCAAATCCGGCAAAACCATTTTCATGTTCCTCTTCAACGTATCCTTGCAGCGTTGGTTCCACTTTGATTTCCATCTGTGCATCGAGGTTTTCCCCTTGTTAAGAATATATGTACATGTAAAAGTGATTAAAACATGTTTTACACGAACGGCGAACAACAATCGAAGAACGAAGAACAATAAAAGAAGAGCATAAAAGGAATTAAACAGAAATCGTAAAGAACATAGTAAGGATATTCAAGTTTGCCGCGTGAAATAGTTTGAGAACTGACTAGGCGCTTAAAGCGTTCGTCTGCCTGTACGGATTTTGAAACGTACGACACAAGCGCCAGACATTCGAAGCGGCATCGAGTTCGCTATGAGTACAGGGCAATAATACGACATAACCTTGTTTGAGAACTACTTTTCTTACCTTTCTGCTCTGTAATATCGGCCATATTGGCGCAGTCTCGTAACGCAACCTCCGTTCCAATCTCTGAGAGAAGTCCGGCACGAGTGCCAATCTCGGTCGTGGCACGATCTTGCAGGGGGCCGAAAAACCAATGAAAACTAGTTCCAAACCGGTTTCATACTGGAACTGGTTCTGTACGCGTCGAAAACTGACGGCCATATTACCTCGTGCTTTATAAGCGCTAAAGATACGATAGACCTTCCAGCCAATGGAATCGAGTACATCGCATAAGTTTCGAACACATTCAAATACGCGTAGAAGAACAGTTTGCGAAATCACGTGTAACAGATTTTTCAAATTTGAAAATTCAAATTTTACAACCGCTGTACAATTTACCAACTACTCGAGATGTAAAAGTTATTACGCAAGAATTTTTAATTAAATTTCGTACGAAAAAAGTTATTGAAACCGCATACCAGATTTTCCGATAACATAAATTTATTGCATTAGTTGTTAGATCATGGTAAACAGTTGCATAAGTTGCGTGCGTTCCGTGTAATGATTTGTAGGCATTTCTATGATTCGATGAAACTTGGAAAACTAGCGTAGAATATTGAGTTCCTTCCTTCATATTTCACAATACACAATGTATTTCGCATGATAATTTAATTTATCGTACAATCCAGACATTTTAAATCAGACCTTTCACAATTTTCGTCGACAATTACGGACAGTCTTGTTTGACGTTATCGAACACTCCAATCGATTCATTCGAGAACGATCTACCATCGTTGGTAACATAGTTGTTCGATCGTCGGGAAGGCATTGATCTCGATATAAAGGTTACGCGATAATTTACCTTCCTTGTAAGAAAAGTGGAAAGGTGGAACGTTTAAGACTATCCTTTGTTCAATTAATCGTTTTGCAGCAATTGTTATCGGTTTCGATGTAACGTTGCAATACGATCGACCATTTTCTTATCGAGGTATAATTAATCAATCGCGTAGGTAAGCAAATTTAAAGATAGCTCGTTTCTTATAGTCAACGTCGACGTTACCGTGAATCTTCGCACGCTCTGATAGCAATGCCGACAACGGAAGAGAACTATTTCGCGAACCAGCCAGGGCTATATAATTCCGTGCGTACGAAACACTGGTCTACGGTGTAACGAGATAATAACACCCACACAAAAGTTTCGCGTAAAGCGCGCAATGAGCAAACATTCCGAGCGGGACTCGCGCGTCACGGAATATGAGGAAACGAGCCGAATGCTCGGGATTCCTCGTTTTAGGTCATCGTTCGTTCCGATTCTCAGATCCGTTCTGTTTTTCTCATACTCGTTATTATCATCGTTCACCGGATGCCGTTCCCCCTCGTTCTAAATGTGCTCAACACGTGTTACATTTTTTTTTTTTTCTTCTTCTTATTTTACTAGCTTCGTTTAACGATAAAGGGTACAAAGAGGCAGCTAAACGTACTCGGGTTCGGCTGTTAACTCAATATATAATTAGAATAACGTGAAAATATTAATATCTATTGTAACAACGCAAAACTTGTTTTTCATTTGTAAAGAAGAAAAAAAATTCAAACTCACAGCAAGCACGTCTAACCTAACCCTTTTTCATTTTATATTTCCCGCCCTTTGAAATCGAGGTCCTAATCGCGATACGTTTTCGTAACCCCAAGAGCGAGTTGGATGTTGGATCGCGGTACTCGATATGAATGGCGTTTGCTCGGTCGAAAGCGTGACGTTGGGTGGCGGATCGAGCAGTGGTAAAGGAAAACGGGGTTAGGAAGAAGGGTGATAGAGAAGAGAGACTCGGATGGGCTCTGTCGTGCAGCGAGAGGGGGCTGGCGCACAGAAGACCGGAGAGAGAGGCGATACGTCGGCAGGGGCAGGAGTGGAGTGCGAGCGAACGAGCGAGGACGGCTACGCTCGCCTTTCGTCGGCGTTTCGTGTAGGTGCGTGAGTGCGTGCGCGAGTGCGTGCTCACGGGCAAGTACTTTCGATTTCCAGCGATTGGCGAGGCTTCGCCGGGTACGACGTTGCACCAGGAAGTAGACACGATAGTTACCATGGAGTAAAATAGTAGGTGCACCGTAGATCGAGTTGTTGCTGCTCGCTCCTCTCAGTTCTGTGGGCAATGTGCGTGTGCGAATGCGTGTACGACTCTGAGGAACAGGTGCCTTAGATTTTTTTTTTTATCAACTCGTGCTTCGAAACGGTGTATGCACGCGAATCGAACGAAGCCAGAAAGAACCGCTTTTGGCGATATCCACTTACGATTTCTCGGTGACAAGTGTTCACGAAGAATACTATTTTACGAAACAAACGTATCACGCGATACAAATAATTTCCGAGTAAACTAAACGTGTCTTATGCGAACCTCGCGTGCGTGGAATCGCACATATGTGTCAAATGCATTGATTTTTTGGTAAGCATTCGCAGCTGCTCGTCTTTCGTCGGTGGAACAATTCGTTGGAGCGCGACGAATGCCGAGTGTTACGCTTGAAAGGAAAAAAGATAGATCTTGACGGTGGAAGAATCGGATCGAGCCTAGGGGAGCCGTAGTGTCGCGTATATAGAATCGGGCGCGCGTTTGCGAACGCGCCCATCGCGCGTCCAACATGGCTACCACCAGCAATGCGACGACAAGTGCCGGTGAAACGAGCGTCAGCAACGTGCCACAGTGGAAAAGAGATTTGATTCAGCGTCGTAGACAACAAAACAAAGTTCTCGCGAATAACGGAGCCAGCGTGAAGCTATGTTCGGCGGTAATTGGTTCGTCGACGACGACAATGAGCGGGACGACAGAACCGATCGACTCGACCGGTAGTCAAGAGCTGTGCGTAGCCGGCAATGTGTCGCCGAGAACGTGGACAACGGGTAGCGGAGAGGACAGTGTAAACGCGGTGAATAGTTCGAGTGGTAATGGTGGTAGTGGTGGTAGTGGTGGAAGCGCCATAGCTGGTGTCGTATCTTCTTCGCCGTTTTTCTCGAGAGGACCGGCGTGTGGCGCCATCGTCAGCACCGGAACGATCCCTGCTACCGACGTTGGCTCGACAGTCGCGTGCAACATGCGTCTCGAAGTGGATCTTTCGTTTTGCTCCGACTCGGAGGATGTTGCGAACAGTATGTTGAGCAAATCGTCGTCGACGGACATGGAACGGAAATCGGAACACGGTGACGGTTCGGAAACGGAGGATTCCAGGCAGGACGGAAAGGGGACCGATCTGTTAGGAAATTGCGAGGAGCGTCGCGGCTCTGGAACGAACAAAGTCGAGAGAGACCTTTTGGCGGAACTGTCGAAAACGAAGGCCGGTAAAATAGAATCAGAAATGGCGAGGAACAGGACGACCAGTGACGACGGAGAAAGCGACAGTTCGGAGGAGCTGCAATACGGGCCAGGAATTGTGAATAAATTAAAGAGCAAGTACCTAAATCTGACTCTGAGAGAGATGAACAAGAGTCGCGTCTCTGTGCAACGTTTTCGTCGCGCGGCCAGCCTCGAGGACCTGTTGGACTGCGACGACGAGCACGGTGAGAAAAACATGAGAAAATACACGAAACGGGCGACCACTGGTGCAACTGCAAAAACTGACAGGTACAGAAACGCTTCCCGCGGAAACGAATCGATGAAGCGAGCTCGAAGCGTCGAGACTTTGATGAGGTACAATGGGACCGACGAAATTGGCGGTATACACCACGGTGTATCCGGTCGTGTGGCGACCAACGGTTTGAAGCAAGAACCTATCAACGATCACATTATCCTGATCGATCGAACATCGGTGAAGATAGAAAGTCGGCTGGGCGGGCTGGGCGGGCTGGGCGGGCTGGGCGAGCTGGACAGGCCGAAACCTGTAAACAAGCCGAAGAGAATCAAACCGTTGTTGGCGGAAACGGAAAGGCCGCCGCCGGATCTAGTCAAGACCACTATGAGAATCTTCGAGGGGTCCGCGAAGAAGCTGAAACCAAAAGGCGAGGTGGCTGTCAAAGTGGCCACGTTCAAAACCATCAACGACACTTTCAAGGCCCAGGCGCAGAAAAAGGTAGCTCCGAAACCACCGATTCAACCTAAGCCCTTGGTGAATGGTAATTCCAGGGCTCCAAGTTCTCCGAAGAAGATCGTGTTGCCCCAGAAATCGACGGCCGAGCTGATCGAGACCCAAGATGGTCGAGAGGAGTATCGCATCGACGGAGTGATGACGGATCCCATAGTGCAGTCGGTGTCGTCGGTGGTCAGCAAGTTTCAGCAAATCGAGAAGTCGCATTCCCCGTCCCCCTCGCCTGAGCCATCCTTCAAATTGAAATTCTCGCCCGCGCCCAGTCCCGAGCCTCAATTAAGTAAATTAAAATCCTCCCTGGAGATCAGCGTCAAGTCACCGCCCGTAACGCCCGTTCTTTCCCCCAGAATTTCCTCGCCCAGGCTGCAGAGCCCTTCGTCCCCGATGAAGGACACGCTCAGGCAGAGTTCGCCACGCGTGCACAGCCCTCCGTCCCCGATGAAGGATCTGCCCAGACAAAATTCCAGCCCCATCCACAAGCCACCGCCGAGTCCCAGCAGGGAGCTGTTCAGACAAATGTCCATGCCTGAATCTGGCAAGCCGCCGCGGTCGTTGACCGAGGACAACGCAAACATCCTCAACGCGGAGCATCCGAGACAACAGCAGCCTTCGGAGAGTATACAGAGTCCTACGGAACGAGAAAAGCTTGAAGAGAGCGAGACATCGCTCGACAACTATGCGTCTAACGACGATGAGCTCGCGGAAGAAACAGACGCTCCTAAAACGATCTCCAAGACTGCACTGGAAAATATCGCGAGAACCGGCGTCACTATGCAGTTCAGTTTTAACGATAAATCTACCTCGAATAAGAGTTATTTACCAGGGTTCAAGCAGAATGGTCAGAAACCAGTGGACGATCACCACCGCCAAACCGATATTCGAAACGAGACGAAGTCGTTGTCGCCGGAATCCAGATGCAAGTCGTTTTTGTCCGGAGGTTCCACGAACGTCGTAACGGATCAAGAGGCGATCTCTAGGCTGCAGGAGAGGCTAGAACCGGATAAGTGCGACAGGAAGATCGAGGACGGGAAGGAAGACGCAGACGCCAAGCCGAACGTGGAGAATAAACCAATCGGTGCTATCTGCAGCCTGGGACTGATCAAGTCTTCGACCACCGCATCGTATCCGCAGGGTAACGATTCCAAAACGATAAGATGCCAAAAGACGGAGTCTCCTCCTCAGAAACAGATAGGAATAATAAGACCGTTGGTGTCCACTAAGACGCAGCATCCTCAGCAAAACTTGAGCAATCGGGAGTTGGAAAAGAATCTGATCAATCGAGTGAAGAGTATAGAACAACCGACCAAAGTGGTAGTTAGCCTGAAAAGCGCCGACGAGATTCAACCTCCTAAAAAGTCTAGCTCCGGTGGTGCCGGGCTATGGGAGACGAAGCCATGGAATCAGCAAAACAACACCATGGTGTTCAATTTCAGCAACCGGAAGGACGTGCCCGATTATATCGAGAACGATGGACTCATCATTAAAAAGAAACGGGAGAAGCCGAAGGTGAGTCATCGATAACTTCCAATCTTGCTGATTCCTGCTGTTATCGTATCGTTATTTTCGAAATTGCGTTAGTACTTTAAGTTATCGAGAGTGAGGGTCGAGCAATGTTTTCGCTTGCACAATGGTTACAAATGTAATTATTGGGCTACGCGAGTCGATACGAAGTGAATATTTTTTAACGAAACGCGTTCTTCCCACAAGATACCTCGTTGTCAGCCTAATTTGGGTGGTAACGCTGCAAGAGGAAATTGAATAGTTCGTGATTCGATTGCAACAAGTTGGCGATTGATACGGTTCAATAGTAAGCCTGGCACGAACGACTTTCCTTTCGTACGTGTCGATATAATTCAAACGTTTCACTTTCTTTAATATCGCTTTAGTTAACAAAAGCCTCTGTTGGTGTCGAACGGTACGTGCTCGCTCTCCCATCGTGGTACACGTAGAATTTCAAGTGACGTCTGAGCATTCGTGGCACGCGGTCGCATTTAACCGGCTCGTACACGACATTTATTTGTTTCCCATTCCAACGTCTAGTACCAAGATGTCGCGTGTTCTGCTCGTCGTAAACTTGTCCCACAGCTGATGCCATCCCGTCCTAAACGGTAACGCTATGCCTTTTGACAAATACGCGCTTCCATTTCTCCTATCGTAACCCAATGCTTGAACTTTGGAGCTACAGCTCGTTAGGCTCGTGTCAAAGATTCACCACTGGTAAAACCTAGCATGTTCGATGTTTCGTGGAAAAGAAAGAGAATTAAAATCGCGATCGACGATTCGAAGGTGGCGAGGCTGGCTTCCTCGTATTAGATAACCCGGAAGTTCGATCGTCTGGTCGAATACGAATTGCCACACGATTTCTTTATGTCCTCCTTAGTAATTTGCCAACCATCCCCGCGCGACAATCAATTTCTCCTCTTCGAATTACCGATTTCTTGTTGCACGATCGTTAACGATTACTCACGAGATGGTTGCTGCTTTCCGAGAATCGACCACCGGAAGAAAAGAAACAACCATTTTGTCTCGATACAAAGAGATCTTTGACGATCCGCACGAAACAGGAATAATCCTGGATATAGTCTTTAAACGTTTACCTCGATCCATTCAATGGCACTCGTAGCGATATTTTTCTATCTTCCATTCGATCCGGTCAAAGTAAATCGTCCTTGGCTCGATTGAAAGGCCTCTTAGCATCTACATAGAAGGTAGCGCGTTCCTTCGCGTACCACGTGCACACATCTGTTAGGTTATTTTCATAGACCAACTAAGCAGCTTTTCTATAGATCTATGAAAGTTGATGACGTTAGAATCGTTTTAAACTGGCAGATACATGCCTGAGAAGCCCCTGGTTGTTTCCGAAACAATTAGATTAGTCTAAGGACGAAACCGACGATGAAATCAGCCGATTAACACCTACACGATCGTCGTAGCGCGTTTGTGTCGAAGTAAGGTCATTTTTCTCGCTGTCGCAAGTATACGGTTACGCGTGTACGTTTACGTTTACGTTTACGTTTACCTTTAAGAGTCAGGCCTCGGAAAAAGATAAAATTTCGCGCGACGTGCGTAATTCGATTGATGACATGTCGCCGGTATTGGATTGCTTGTCTCATAACCTTAGCTTGGCATAGCATTACGCGTATACGCATTGCACGACACGCAAACTGTTCCGAGGTTGCTGCCACTGGCTGCTGTTAGTTACAATCTTCTCTCGTTGGTAATTAAACAGAAATTAAGCAGCCTTAAATTACGCGATAACCGAGTTGCATAGCCGTACCCTCTTCCCTTGTATCCAATTACGAAATGATACGAGTGCCAGTGAATGACACTGATCGATCGAAAGGTAGCCAGACTTTCGTGTTTCCCGATAACAAGAAATCGAGCAACATGGAAGAAAGTTGCGGTCATACTGCTCGAGATACGGGATGGTATCGCATGCAACGTTGGGTCGCGTTAATTAACCTTCGACGACCTCGTAATAATTACGCAATCCCGCGCATTGCACTCTGGCAGTGCACGTACGCGATGCGTTGCTACCTGACCGATTATCGCGGGCTTTGCAATTGAATGCAATAATTAATCTATAGGATCGATGAAAATATTTACCAGAGATAGGGCTCAGCGGTTACATCGATGCAAAGGGTCTTTGCACTTCACTGTGCGGTACGGTCGCTAAATCAGATCGCGAAACGATTCTATATTCAGAAGATTGTCTTTTCCTTTGTTGTTAATCTACGACGCTTAAAGAAGAAGAGAAAACGCCACCAGCCGAAGAATATTCCAAGTCGATCAGAGCGAAGATATGTTCAGGAAGGCTGTAGTCGAACGTTGAATTGGTGCTCGAATGTTTTATTTATTTATTTATTTTCCTCTATGCTGGTTGCTGACGTCTTTATGAAAAGAAATAATGGGGATAAAATTAGAACCAAGATATAAATAATTAAAAATGGTAAAAAAGAGGAAAACGAAATAGAATTCCTGAGAGTACCCTCCAGGAATTTGTAGAGGTAGCCGACTGAAACGATGCGCGTTTCGTAATGCAGACGGAAAGAAATTAATTGCAGAACGGAGCGTTACTAACTTCGTATTACGTCGACCGAAAGTATACGGATAGTTCTATTTTATACGTAACAGGAGTGCCAAGCTATTCCAGATAAAAAACGACGATAAGCGACTGTTTCGATAAGTCTACCAATGATGGCGATAACCATCGTATCCTCTCGAATTCTTTCGGTGCCGTGCCACACCAAGAAAACTTGTCCAGATACATTCGTAAATATTTTCACTTATATGTACACATTAGGGGCGCCGCGTATTTTGAATCACGCTCTTTCCAGTAACGGTAAAATCTTTCACAATCTTCCGAAAGTTTATCCACGGTGAAAGCAGAAATTACTTGGCATCTCTGTGTCTTAATTGTGTCGCAGCAGCAGTGGAAATAAAGAATTCCGCGTTGTCGCTGTCCGAGTTTCGGTAAGAAGAGGGGCTCTCGAATTAAGAGAAGAGACTCGAAAGTGCTTGACGATGTTGAATCGTAAGCTGAACTCATTGCAGAACTAGTTAGGTTTATTTTTCTTCCCGGCTATTATTATTACGTTAGAATGGTCGGTCGATAACTCCGTTTTGTCGCTATAAACGTGCAGTTATCGAGCATTCATGGTACCCATGGAAGGACGTAAAAACCGGAAGGGAAGCAGAACCGGTAGTTATGCGTTATTACGTAAGCATTAAATATGTTTCTTTGCTCTCTGTGTTATTACTGTTATCACGAATTCACGCTGTAGTAAATACCCGCGGATGATGTAATACCACGCGCGTAACAGTCGGAAAGGAAAATCGGCCTCGTCAAAACTGCGCACGACCGTACCTTTCGCATCTTTCTCTTAAAAAAAAAAAACCATTTAACGCGTCCCATTTCGATTCCCGAGTAGCCATTCGGATTCTTCGCAATGAAATCAGAAATATCGTGACATTCCTCCTTTCAACGGAAACTACAATCGGATCAGCGTGTTTCCGACACGCTCATCGACGTTCCTATGTCGAACATCGTGTTTAAGAACTATCGTTGAACAAAAATAAAGAGGGGACGAACTTTATCCTTATACAAATACGCGCTTCTCGACGAGTAGGGAACCAGTTTAGGGTATGGATGAGTCATGCGGTTGTTTATCGATTGGTAATTAAGAACAGAGACAAGACAGCGCGTCGATATTGGATATCACCGATGCGTCAGAGTCTTTTCTATCGAACATAGTTGTATTTTTTCAAAAAGTTACTCTCGATAAGAGTCTCGATGCGTTCGGAACACGGCGACCAAGAGGTTTGATGATTTTGCGATGTGCGTGCTCTCTGTCGATCACGGGAGAGAAAGGAAACGCGTATACGCGTTCGTGTATCGTTCGAAGAACAACTGTTGGTTCGTTTCATCGGCAGGTTTACCGTATTGCATGTACGGTGATAGAGTTTACGCCTAAAGAAGGTATCCTTGACCTTCTTTCTTTCGATAACTATTACCGTAGTCTGCTATTCACATTCCATGGCCAAGTCTGCGATTCTTCTCGCCTTTCCAGTACCACAAATCCACGAGCAGATTTTTAACTCGTCAAGGTTTGTTTTTTATTTTGCCATATGGTCAGCCTTCAATTTTATACACATGGAAATCTTATCGTACTTGTCGTTGTTATCGATAATCGTCTATCGAATCGATAATTCAGCTGTAAACGATTCGACTTGAGAAATGAACATGGCGCGCAGATATCTCGAGGATTCGATAGAGACGTTTCTTTCCACCGAGGGAAAGGAACGAATTCGAAGTTCCTCTCGATTGGCTCGCGGTCACGGGAGGTCGTGGTTGCTTCGAGAAATTGCCAGGTAGAAGTTAGATAGCTGATCACCAGCCAGCTAAGAAATGGCAGTGCCACGGTATCGAGGCTGGTGACATTCCATAAGACGCTATGGGAATTCTCGTATATGGCCATCCTAGAGGGACGCGCTGTACCACGATGGAAACTGTTTAGGTCCGTTATCGTGTTTCAGACTCGCTCCTTAAGCTGGCCTTCTAAGGAGCATTGCGCTCTAACGATCGTGTCGCAACTGAATCAACCGCTACGATTTTTGGTATGTAGGCCACGCGACAATACCTTCTCCTTTCTTCGCGTCATCGGCTCTTCTTCCCTCCGTGAACAATGCATTCTTGCATAATTGATGTTTGGTATCGTGTTATTACGGCCATTGGAAATTCGGTCAGCTCGACTATGCTCCAAATATGGTGATTCAAGTTCAAATTGGTCAATGGCGTTGGTCAAAAACCCATCGATTCGTCGTCTGTCGCACAACCGCGTCGCGGTTTGTAATTTTCGGAACGTTTCGACGACGAGTGGAACCGGTTGGCTGGTACGCGCGATACGATCGACTGTGATCGGTGCAACATTCGTGTTCGGGATCGGTTTGTCCTTTCGTTAATTCCGATGATCGATGGTAATTAGTTGTGCGAGGGTTATTTTTGTACGACAAGATACTCTTCGCGAGGATACTGTATCGTTGAATGGGCCAATAACTTTACCAGCGTTCTTGATGCTGACATTAATTTTTCTCGGGATAGAGGCTCGCGTGCGTCGCGACACGGGCCATGCGACTTATTAGAAGTCCATTTGCGAAATTAATTGCGGAGACGAATGTCGGGTTTAAACACGATCATGGGTGAATTAACGAGACAACGTTAATGAACTTTTCTTCGCTCACCCGTGTAGCTCGAATCAGCCAGCTGGTGCATTCCTTAACCCCATTACCGTTTCAATTTTTATCATTGCGACGTGGCAGTAAATAAGCCGCAATGGCTCGCGCAGCCAGGCTTCAACTATCTCGGATGATCGAAGAAATTTATCGACTATTCGCTCAGTGGACAAACTCAAAATCAAGGAAATCAATTTGCCGAGCTGCATCCGCTACGCATTTATTCCTCGCCCACATTTTCGAACACTCTTAATTGGCTTGCTCGGTAAATAAAGCCAGGGGCAAGGTGCTTGGACGACAACGAACTTGGTAATGGTGGAGCTTCTCTTATTCGCATTGGGAGCACGCGTGAACCATCTCCTCTTCTCTTTCACGATGAAATTCCCAATATATGACCTCGTTTAACCTTGGTCGGCACCGTCCCAGAGAAAACTTGATTGGCAACACAAGCGGACAGCTGTTCGTAGGTCGAATTTGCATTTGCATACGAGGCTCGAGCATTGCGGTACCTCCGATAGCAACGTCCTTCTTTGGTTGCGCAATAGATCCAGTTTTTGGCACAAACGTGTTTAATGCTTTTAAGAGCCCAATAACTATCATAACTTTTATGGTATGTCAAGATAAATACCATACGGAAAAGAATGAAAATTTCGTTGCGGAGTTGTGTCACTTTCGGTGACTTCAATGGCTCCTGAATAGCATTAGAAACAGGTAAATCGCTTATCAATATTCTAAACCAGATTCGAACGTATACGTATAGTACATAAGCTGCGAAAATAGCGGACACGTAAATGGAAATGGCGAAAAGATTGTAGGAAACGACCTCTATGGATTAATCTTGACATCGTATGAATCACTCTGGCGCTACTATGCTACTAGGTCCAATTTAGAAACACGATGCCAGGATGCGACGACGAATTATATCGTCCTCCCGAAAACCCGGTGACGATGCAGGGTTACAATTTTTCATCGAGCTGCGAGACCGAAGCTGATTCATACGATTCAGAGATATGTAGCGCTGACTAAACAGAGTCGCGTAAACGTTTTGCAGTTTGGACGACAAATAAATTTATCGAGTCTGCAAATAGACGGAGAACAAAACAGAGGCGTGGCTCGTCTTGCATAATTCCACTGTCCACGTCCCACGGGACCACGGCCGTTCAAATTGATGGTTCACGAGGAAACGACAATTGTCGAGAGAAGAACAAAGGGGAGAAAGTTTCCACTTTAAGGAACTAGTATCAGAGATAAAATCGGTTTCTGCGCCTGCAGCGAGTTATTGTTCCGAACCTGGTTAACTTCGCGAAGGCGTTCCTCCAAAGTCTGACGAGGATTTTGTAAAAAAAAAGACGAGTTCCCCTGGTGACAATCGCGCGATTCCGCTCGAAATTGGAACGAGCCTACGCTCGTATGAGATGACGCAGCACTTGGAATGATATTTGCGATATAAAAATGTTTCTAAAATAGTATTTCGCTCCGATGCAATCGATGTCAGGTGTTACTTCGGTGTTTCCTACAAACGGGCACCTTAAGATAAAAGGACGGATCAAAGATGCAAAAAATGCGACGTAAATTGCACGAAACGTAACGCGTGGTATTGTGTATAATTGCGGCAACACGTGGTATTGTGTATAACAACGCAACGATAGTAGTAACAACTTTTCACGTGAGAGGATATTGTACTTTCACGGCTGTATTTTTTATGCGAAGCATGAATTTGACAGCAGATATATTTTGATAAAGCTAAAATGAGAAAAAACGGTTCGCTTTCCGTGGTAACATGCTTAAAATTTTTTCAAATCTTGATAATCCTTGGTTTAATAGAGTTATATATAGAGTTTAATAAGTATCCTAGACATAGAACGTAATTAAAAGATACGGTAATTTGCGCGAAATTAATATGCTTTTATTCATTCGCTTACAAAGATTGTGATTTCATATATAGATAGTTAGATTGTTCGAGTCAAATTGCTAAACTCGTTACTTAGAGACTACAAGCGTATAACGAGTGCGATGCTGGCCACACCTCTCATCAGGAAAGAACCGCTCGTGAAAAAAATACACGCGCTAGAATAATTGCATCTTTTTTTTTTCTAGGGCTTAAATGAAAATCTTTGAAATTAGGTAGACATCTGATACGAGGTTTATTTTCAAGACACTCCTCACATCCGGTCTGCGTCTTCTTTGACTCGATGCAACACGCGGTTCGAACACAGCAAAGAGCTAATTTATGCGGACTCACACCTCCTTGAATGCAGGTGTATTCGGAGGGAGCGTATTCGTGTGCAATCGTTAGGAGAGTGTCGTGGACTCTTGGAGGGTTCAAGGCCAAAGTCGTAAGAATGATACCCCAGTTGCGCTCGAAATAATGGAAAGAAAAGTCCTGGGAATTTCTCATGAAGTCAGGGACCTCGTCTTTAGGTTCATTGCCGTTCCTTCCTTCGCTTGGCTTTGCATTTGTCGTTTCCCTGAAATTTCCTCTTTCCTCTCGAAGCACTTGCAATACAATTGATCGATCTATAACAAACTGTTGGTTTACAATATTTTGATATCAGTTAAGATATCAATGCGCACACGCGTAACCGGCAAAAATATTTATAAGAGTCGTAAATCGTCCGTTTGACGATGAGTCGAGCTCATAAATCTAAAGCATTGCGAATACACGGAATTAACCACAGCAAGTGTAATCGTTAGCTCTGTCTGCAGTACCAACGCTGAGTTAATTCCAAAGTGTCAGAGATAATCTGCCTACCCGATTCAACGTTGCGCGAGATTGCACGGTAAACGCGAACCAAACGATTTTTCTCGTGATAGCTTATCGCATGGAATCGCTTGTACAATATGCCCTCGACAACAATGAGATACTAACCACCCCGCGGAAGAAACTGGAATATTGAGGTACTATCTTCTCACGGTTGCAGCAAAAACCATTCGTTATCGTCCATTCGATAACCCCACGGGTCGATCATCTTATCGATCGCTTTTTATCAACCACCGAACGTACGAAACACATTTTTTCGCGTTTAAAAAAGCGTTTAAAAAAGCGACGAGATTCGATCGTGACAACGGAGCTGTGTCTTCCATCCGGTGATCGATAATCCACCGCGATTCGTGATCGATATCTTCTCGTTCCAGTGCATCCGAGGCACGTTATATTCAAATCCAGATATTGCGTTACACGGCCCCGATCTCTGCTCGTCCGTAATGCGGCTTCACGTTATGATCCGTGACCGCATTTTTTTTCTTAGATCGCACGTTCAACCCGAATTCTCACGACAAAGAGAAAAAGAGAGAGAAAAACGGAAAAGAACAGCCGAAGAAAATTGTGGAGGAAAAAAAGAATCACTTTCGAAGTCTCACGGGGATGAGTTGGACATCGACCAAGTCGGAATTGGACCGGAAATTCAGCGATCATTCAATTTCACGCGCAATTCTTTTTGGCCAAATGATCAGAGGATTCGCGACCACTTGCGAGAGAAATTTGTCCGAGAATTTATCAAGGAGTATAATTTCAATTTATCAGACGAGTCGATCGAGCAATTTCTTCCATCAGCTGCACAAGTTTTGCTACGCGTTCACGAGCCTCGATTAAGCACGATATCGTTTAGGATACGCGTCCAAATAAGCAAGTATTTCTTCTATTTTTAAACGTAGAAGATAGACGTATCGTGCCAGAAAATTGATCGAATTCGAAGGACAGATCGACGCGCGTGTCGAAGACGCGTCCGTGTAGCTTTTCATTAAACTCGATTTCCAAATCGACAGGATGTTCATTCACGAAATAATTGAAAGGCGGCGGATGTTGATGAATAACGCACGACCGACACGCGTGTCGTCCCGTGCACGTTATTCCACGTTAAGAGCCCAAAGGAAATGTATTGAGAAAGTTACGACACTTATAGTTATTCGCACGACCGCACTCTCGATCTCGTTACAAGATCTTGATATCCTTTCGATGTTTGTTCGCGTTGTTGCGTTGTTTGCAAAACGCTTGGGCTGGCTTTTTATTCGCGAAGACATCTCGGGTTGTTCGTCTCGCGCTTCTTGGGCGCAAATTGTAGCCAGACGAACACAAGGATACATTTTACGCGAAAATATGCACGCGATCGAATAGAAAATCCACTTTAACCGTAAGAGGCTCTAGCGAGTCGGTTTTAGACGGGTTTCGCGTGTCAACGGACGCAAAAACTTTTCAAGAAAAATCAATATTCATAACCGGAAGGAATTTTTCGTAGCTCGGAGGAACGATGATCGAGGCGGAGATGGCGCGATCGCTCGTTTCCTTGGAACTCGGTCGACGAGACTCGAAAGTCACCTCGCCGGATTCCATGCATCACGTTCCGATTTCGAGAACTCACTCTTTCCTTTTTTTTTTTTTTTCTTGGATCCACAGGTCGGTGACGGTGGTATCATAGTGTTGGACGCCACATTGGATGCGTCGACGACTGACGATGCCGAATGGGAACTTGCCGGTGGACCACCTTCACCTTGCGACGTGTCGTTCTTCAACGATAACGTTCTCATCAATGGACGCAGCAACCTTTCAAGGACACCGCGAAATCATAAAGTAAGCGAATGGTTCTTCGTGATTCTTCAACGTTTTTTTAATAGTTTCGTGATAGAAAGTAGTCTTAACTTAAAATCTTTCATATTCGGATTGTACGAAGTAGACGATGATTTAAAAGGAATTCCGTAGTTTCTTATCTCATTCGCGTAATATTAATTAAAAAAAAAAATCACTAACTAAACGAGTGCAAGGAACACTGACAGTGCTGAAAGCTTCGAGATAAACGATTGATACAGCTCGTACAGCACGTATTACGGACGAAAAAAAAAGGAATATTATCTAATCCACGATAAGATAATTGAACTTTGGAAAATTCATAAATGCCTTGTAAGCATTGTCGTTAATAGGCGTCGCGTTTATCGATACATCCGATTACTTTTCCTTTCCTTTTTTTTTTTTTTTTCTGAAAGATAACATACAGCGGGTTAACATCTAGCGATCGGTCAAAAGTACGCTATCTAATCTAATCAGCTGCAATTCCATGGTTGGGATCGCACCGCGGGAGCTCGTTTGAGTCGAAAAAAGCAAGCGGTGTAGTACCGTAACCAAGGCCCTTGCTTCGTCGTGGGAATGTGCTTTCCCTCGTCAAAGAGATTGTAAAATATTCAAGGGCGAACTACATACACCGAGCCTTTCAACTTTTTTCTCCCTTCTTTCGACCGCCCCGTTATTTCCAGCCCTTTCAAACTAAATTTTTCGTACACTTTTTGTTCCCGGCTACAAAGAAGCGTTGGAAAATGACGTTAACCTTCGTGAATTAAAGCGGTTGAAGATCCAAGGGTGCAAGGAATTGCGTTAAGTTTGTACAGTCGTGTTTCCATTCGTTTTCAAGATGCTTATAAATGACAAACCTGATACAACTTGCATACTAGACGCAACAAATGTTCTATTCACTGGAATAGCTTATCCGTTTGTACATAGATTCGCCGACTGGTTGAGCCGAGTCATGTTTGACTCTATGTGTACAATTAAGAACCCACGCGTTAAACGTTTCCTTTCACGGCGTCATTCTTTCAGTCATCGTGTCCGTCAACCGTTGTACAAAGTATGTATTAAAAGTTTCTTCGCTTTACGATTCTACCTTTTCCAGATACTTTGAATTTTTTTACGCTCGCAAGAGTTCAACGAACCGCTCAACTCGGCGAAAACTCGCGATTAACGAGTTTCGGTAGAACAAGTATACCCGATGCCTGAAGGCTCGAAAGCGGATTAAACGATACTCTCCTTTCGAACTATAGATAATCGTTCTAAATAATTAATGTGCTATAACATTGTTGTACAGACGCGTCATTAATTTTCACGGCCTAACTTCTCCCGGCGAGTCGCCATTAGAGATGAAATTGCTCTTGAACAATTTCGACGATCGATTCACCTTTGGTTCGCTAATTGATCGATGCTGTGACATTTTATCAATGTACTTTTACGTTTCGGCGAATCAACGAACGAACGCAACTTAATCGTGACTCGTCACGGAATTTCCAAACTTCTATAGCAATCCCTTGGTTGATTCTCCTCGAAATGCGAAACTCGTGTTCCCGCGGACTAAACCAGTCCACGCGACTGTAATAGCAGCAAGCAAAGAAAGTGGGTAGCGCAAAATTCGAAGAGTTCTTCTAACTTGTCGTTGGTTTTAATAATTACCCTTCATAAAATATTAAAACCTTTCGACGAACGACTTTCTCACGGGCTCGAGTTTACGCGGATTTCCGTGACGACGGAACGGTCTGGGGCTCACCTCTTACCGCTGTCGATTTGTAAAGTAAAAGTAGCCGACGCACGAACAGGCAATGATTTTCGAGCAGCTCGTCGGAAGAGTTAATCTACCGTGTTTCATGAGAACGCGGCAAAACGAGCAAACTCCGTCTTGCAATGCTCGCTAAACGGAGAAACGAAATCTTTCGTAGGCGGGCGCGAAGGGGAGACTCGTCGTACGAGTCGTTTCCGGGTTTGATGGAAATTTTCACCAATTTATGCGAGACAACGATACGTCAAAGATAAAACAGTGACCATTCTTTTTCTTTCTTCTTCGGCGAATCAACGAATTAATCGGTAGAGAACTGATAGAACGATGATGAAAATTGGAACATACGCAACGATGTCGCAAGTTTCCAATCGATCCGAGCTAATAATGACGCATCCATCCTTGAGTCATCCGCAGAGGGTAATTCGATTTTACGAAGCTTCGCCAAGATTCGTTGTTCGTTTCGATTTCGGTATCCAATTAGCGGTGCACAGACTCTAAACTTTAATAACGAGTTACGTAACGAGTACGATATGAAAAATCAAAACCGGTAAAAGGAGGAATTTGCATATTCGAAAGTTCCTCGCAGGTGAAGGCGGAGTCAGAGGAGCGATTCTGGAGAAAACGCCGGGGAATATTTCGTTGTAAAAGCAGTCGCAACAGCTGGAGCACCGCGTCGTCACGCTTATTGTCCTGTGATCGATCTTTCGGACCGCGTCTCTAGAAAATCGATATCTCCTGATTCGATTGTTCGTCGATGCGTCGTATTTTCTTCGTTGGATTTATTCCGGCGTCCATCGACCGTATCGGATCGATAGAAACTACGAGCAGGCTATTATGCGACGTGGTATTCCGTGGTCTGAGTTATCGTTGAATAATTTTTCTCGAGTAGAAAATGCAGGCGTTGTTCCTCGCTGAAGGAGGCATTGTCGAAGCTTCCAGTCGCCTGGATCGTTCGTCTTGCTAATTTCTACTTTCAACCATGCCACGGAGTCCACGAAGGTTGTTCTAGTCTCGCGCAAACTTCGATTCGATAAGGTAGAAGGACAATAAAAGGACGAAGTTCCACGAAGTCGTCGCGAATTCCATGTTTCATTGCTAGTTAGAGGTTTCACAGTTAGCTAGGCTTAAATACCATTACCTTAAAACGGCGTTGACCGAAAGCAAAGCCGCGTACCTACCCATAAAAGTAAGTATCGCGTAAACTTTATCTTCGCGACGCGAAAGCATTTCCGTGCGCTCGAAGCGTGTTATGCGGCTTAGAAATCTTGGTCGTTGGCAAGAAGGCGCAGCGCGATCGCTTCTACGCTATATTTTAATTTTATTGAACGTAAAGGAATTCTAACGGGGAAAAATTGCAGGGCTGAAAACTCGGACTGGAGATCGCGCATTGCTCAACCAATTTGCATCCCCTGTTGGAAAAACGGTTAAAATTGCACAATGCCACGTTGCTTAACTAGTTAACGCGTTTCAACTTTTTACGCGCACAAATTCTCGGTTGTAACGTTCGTCGTTTCGACACCGCAAGCTGATTCGAATACTCGAGCGCTGGTTTTTTTTTTTTTTTTTTTTTTTT
>SMSQ01026017.1:32258-76634 GCA_019453375.1 Ctenoplectra terminalis
TTTTTTTTTTTTTTTTTTTTTTTTTCAAACGCGTCTTACAGATTTTTCTTTGATGCTATTTATGCAATCCGAAGATAGCATAAACAGCATCAAAGCGAAAGAAAAAATTAGTCAATTTTCCGATTCAACGCACCGTGAAAAAGCACGCGAAAGAAGGAACTTTCGAGCGCGAAATTGTCCTCGTCTGACAAACACCTAGCGGTCGTCGAAACACGCTGCTATAGATAATTTGTTCTTTACGATCCACTTTGCCTCTGCGCGTGTATGCGCGTGTATCGTTCAGCTTCACCTCGCAAACAATCGGTTTTATTGCCGATACCAGTCTCGTATGTAGTCGCTTGACTATAAACCTCGCGTGGCTTGGCTGACGTGCGCGGCTCGATAGGGAAATACTTAGGTGGAACAAAGAAAAGGCTCGTGCGAAATTCGCTGACCCTGTTCCCGGTCGAATATTTCAGCACTGTTGGAAATTTCTCTCCTGAAATCGAAGACGCGCGAACAATAACGTAACCGCGCCGCGGGAATGAAATTTTCTTATTCGCTCGACAAGTCGACGCGCGAACACGTGGGATTTATAAAATTCAACGCACACGAATGCGGGATTTGAGCTACCAAACGAGAAACACGGTATCATTTCGCGAGCGAACACTCTCGCAGAGGACACACTCGTCATCTATGTGTAAGATTAATCCAAATGTTGACAATAAACATTGTCGAACGGTAATTCGACTGCCAGATAAAATCAATAAATTCTATGCTACGAAACGATTCTTCGAGCTATCGTAAACGAAACATGTATATTAATCAATTTCAGGAATAAGATAAGCACCACTGAGCAAACAATTTCTATAAAATTAATCGAGAAGCAGTCGATTAATTAACCGCTAAATGCATACAGACATTGATAAAAGGGACATCGGCGTTTGATTTTTTAACGGAGTGGCAAGTGATTCCTCGGGAGATGGCGTATCTGCGATCAACTTCGCCGTTGCTCGGCAATTCTTTTATTAATAGCGATCCGTGAAAGGTAACGAGCGGTGTTCCGGTGTGAAATGATTACGAGAGACATTACGCGTGCAACATCTGATAATACGAATAATCGCGAACGCGGTTGGTGTACTCGGTCGCGCTTCAAGGCTGTGGTCTTTCCATCTTGCGCCAAGAGATATCGACCATCATCGATCTTCTGCGTGAAATCTCGCTCGAAGATATACGTATCTACATAATTATGTATAAATTGAGTAGCACAGGGAAATGTTTAAAAAGATTATTAACTCGTCTGATGAATATATTGCACGTCTTGACATTCTTCAAATGTTTGAAAATGTTTTTGATAAGGCCGTTTATCGAAGCAACTACCGAATCGTCGCGTTGCAGGCAAAGTGCGTATAGAAATTCGTTGAAGCGATTGTAAACGTTTCTCGCAATCAGAGTTACAGAACAAATAAGAATATCAAAGGTTGTCTCGGCGAACAATTATAACGACGAATTCTCAGAAGTTGTTTGCTGATAACGAATCGTTACGACCGCGACAAAATCTTATTGTATAATTGGCTCGAATGTAACACAAACAAGCTCGATCGTCTTTCAAATAATCGTTGCATTCAAGAATGATGCGACATCGTAACCGCACACTTTTATTCGCTGAATCGGCGAACTTGTAATTCGCTACGCGGACTCGTACCCGATTTGTTGACAATCGTCAGCGATCCTGCAATCGTCAACGTCTCGTTCACTATCCTTGACTGAAAATGTGTCAAGAATTTCAAATTTTTGTTTACACGATTTGTTTTTGTCGAGTTACCTAGTATGCCGTTATTTCGAGCAAATTTTTAATTAAAGAGCACATTATTTTACGCTAAAAATTACTTTTTATTCACCGGTTTGTAATTTGGTTGCATGAAATTTCATAATTTCAAGTTCAGCGGTGCCATCCACGCCGAATAACCAATATTTGAAACTTTGGTTATTTTAAAAAAATGGCGTTTATTGCTCCTAAAGCGATTTCTAGCCGGATTTTGGTCGTTTCACGCAAGCATCATGGTCGTCGACCCCAGGCTGCCGTCACCTCCCGCAACAATTGCGAAATCGTTCCATTCCGGAGAAAATTGCCCGGCCGGTAATTCTCCTCGGCTTGATTGTAATACAGTTGCAGCGTCTCGGTGCGGTCGTCGGTGAAACAAAAAAATAAATAAATAAATAAATAAATAAAGGAAAATAATACGCAAGTCAATTGTAATTCCTGCGAGCGAACGGCAGACGCGTGGCGAGATTTTTCCCTAGTTCGCTTGAGTTTGCTTCGCAGGAACGTTGATCCGGAAAACAAAAAAGAAAAAAATCGATTTGAATACCTAATCTCGGTTCGTTACGGAAAAGTCGGCGAGTAATTGCGTTTACGGACTGTTAGTATCTTATCGAAAAGCGCGCTGTACAGAGCGTTTCATTTACCACGTTCACCCTGGTTAATTCCTCCTTGAGAAAAAAAAAAAAAACAATTATTTTACGTATTATTGTAAGTAGCAAGTTTTTATCGCCGAAAAGTTGAGTTCTTAAGCTGTTCTTTGCGAGTTTAAAAAAAAACATTTCGTTTTTTCAGGTGGAACTGCATATTCTCTTTTTTACATCAGTGTATTGTAATTTGTCTTACATCGTTAATGTNAAAAAAATGGCGTTTATTGCTCCTAAAGCGATTTCTAGCCGGATTTTGGTCGTTTCACGCAAGCATCATGGTCGTCGACCCCAGGCTGCCGTCACCTCCCGCAACAATTGCGAAATCGTTCCATTCCGGAGAAAATTGCCCGGCCGGTAATTCTCCTCGGCTTGATTGTAATACAGTTGCAGCGTCTCGGTGCGGTCGTCGGTGAAACAAAAAAATAAATAAATAAATAAATAAATAAAGGAAAATAATACGCAAGTCAATTGTAATTCCTGCGAGCGAACGGCAGACGCGTGGCGAGATTTTTCCCTAGTTCGCTTGAGTTTGCTTCGCAGGAACGTTGATCCGGAAAACAAAAAAGAAAAAAATCGATTTGAATACCTAATCTCGGTTCGTTACGGAAAAGTCGGCGAGTAATTGCGTTTACGGACTGTTAGTATCTTATCGAAAAGCGCGCTGTACAGAGCGTTTCATTTACCACGTTCACCCTGGTTAATTCCTCCTTGAGAAAAAAAAAAAAAACAATTATTTTACGTATTATTGTAAGTAGCAAGTTTTTATCGCCGAAAAGTTGAGTTCTTAAGCTGTTCTTTGCGAGTTTAAAAAAAAACATTTCGTTTTTTCAGGTGGAACTGCATATTCTCTTTTTTACATCAGTGTATTGTAATTTGTCTTACATCGTTAATGTTAATCTCAACATTGTGTTTTTCACTCAAGATTATTTAAAGGTTATTTAAAGGTCATTTTTGGAGAAGGTTGAAATCGTGTTGAGATGATTTATAAAAAATAATAATGCAAACGACCTTGAGTTAAAAAAAATTTCAACGTTCGGAAAAATGTATTCACAGAGTACAAATAGTGCCTTTCTACAACGATTGTTTCATAGTATAAGAAAGAACGGAAACGTTTCTAACGTTGTCGGGTTGAACGAGACTCTCTGTACACTAATAAATTCTGCCGGTGTTGGCTCATAAATACGCCATTGCTTTGTAAGCTCTTTTCAAGGAATGTATCCTACGTGCAACGTCATTGAATAGGTCGCTCGACGCGTATGCAAATGAAGAAATAATGTAAACACTCGTGGACGCGAGCAATTTGCTTCTAACGTGTATGTGCGTGTTATTCGTGCGATAACGGTACTCAAAGCGATCCATCCGATCGACGGCAAATAACCGTGTAATCTTCGAAAAATTCGCTTTAATTGCTCGTCGCGGATAACATAAATCATGGGAATAGCTCACTCCGAACAAGCGACTTCCTCGTTCCTGAAAGTTCGTCATCGCTACCTATCGATCATGTATTTGTATTTATACGAATCAAATATATAGCTATTTTCATACAATTTATACGAAAGCTTCGAGTTATTACTCTTACACTGACTTTTCTTCGTTTACCGTTTGGCGCCACCAAGTTGAAAGTATAAATCGCACCAACGACCACGTAAATTAAATCGAAGAACGATTCGCTGGTTGGCTGCTCTTTGAATCCGCGATACCTCATGGGCCGTTTAATCTTGTCAGCACCAGTAAGATTACGGGTTTTGCTGGACATAACGGATGCCCTCGCGTCTAGTTTTTACAGCGTGAAACAAGCTTTATGCGTCCATTTGACGCGGTCGTGCAGCGAGATACATACGCGGGTGTTCGGGGGACTAGGGAACAGAGCGTCGCGACGATAAATTCCTCGGCGCTTTTATATTACCTACCATACAACCGAAACGACTCTCCGACTCGGAGAAAAAACTTCAGCGTTTTACAAGTCTGCCTGCATTTCTCCCTCGGCTTTCAATGGTTTCAACGTATTTCAAAGTTGGCGTTCGCGTCGCGTTAAACTTTACGTCCCCTATCGTTCGGAAATTATCCCCGAACGATCTCCCGTTTCAAGCTAAACGGTGCATCCGTGAAACCTGTGCAAATAATTTATTGCACGCCGTTGCGTCTTCGTCGACCCGTTTTCTCGGAGTGGGTTTACATTATTTAGAATTTCGAACGCGAATGCCGCTGTAATTTCGGAATGTAATATGCTATACGCGAGACGACGCGACCGCATTTCAAAGGCGTTACGAGGCAGCGCATGTGGGACGTAAAATGTAACACATAATACATACATAAAAGTCCGTTTAGCTTCCTCTTTCTATTGTTCACTGCGATAAACGGTTTCCTTTCTTGCCAACGATAACAGATGGATCGTTTCTTTCGATAAAATATTATATCTAGTCAAAACTAACGGCCCATCCCTGAAAATGTGAACATACTTTTTCATCGATCGATTCGTCGGAGAAATTATTGGGATCAAGATTAAAGAATTCCTCGAGTTCGAGGCTCGAGCGTGTTAGAGAAGAACGGGTTGAAAGCCTGCGGTGCAAACACGCACTTGAAATGAAACGGACGTTTTTTATCGATCGTAAAGATGCAAAGCAGAACGAAACGACATCGTTATCGAGATTCCTGGTTATCCCTTTCTTAACGAGACCAGAGAATAACGGCTTGATCTGTTCGCAGAATCTTTCGAATTGATTCTTGGGTGATCTCTTCGAATTGACGAGCGCCTCAATTTATTTGCCATTGTCGCGACGATATTATAGCAAAGAATATTTTTTTACGATCGTTTAAAAGCTTACAACTCCACTTACAGTCCATGGTTCGTCAATGAATTTTTTGCTCATAAACGTTTACCAACGGGTTACGTGGAAAGTTTAAACGGATTCTCACTGGCATCGTACTCGAGGTTGATTTTATGGTCGAGAAGGCAGGCACACGACACAAAACGTTTACTCTCTTTTGAGGGTAGTTCGGTTCACCGTTTTCTTTCTAAAAATCAATATACCGGCGACCAATGAACGCGTGCTCCGATGGTTCCCACACACCTCGGTTCGGGGAACGATTTGACACTCGTTGCACGCGAAACGAGTCACAATTTTCCATCTTAATATTTACATTGACATTTTCGCGCTCTAATATTTCCTTTTGTTGTACACGTGCACAGATTACAAACGTTGCACACGTTCGTTTTAAATCGTTGTTAATATTTTATCGAAAGAAACATTGTTACGGGAAAAAATTGCGTCTTGGAACGAGCGCTTAGACTCTGTAACGATATTTTCTTTCCAACGAGTCAACGGATACTCGAACGACGAGCACAAGAGACTATTCTGTAGAGTCGATAACTTGTCGAACTGGCTGGAAACGGGTGATTATACAATGCAAGTTCTTCTGCTCGCTGTCGATGACCCGAGACGATGGTCAATCGTAATTAACTGGCACCGTTAATTAACTAGGAAGTTCCGGACGTCGCTGACCTTGATCGACTCGAATCTTTCTTTCAAATGGTTCATCGAAGAGCCGATTAAAATTTTGATCTTAAAGCTCGCAGACTCGTCTCTAAACATTGCCTCGTGTACGTGGTAATTTATTTGAAATCTTTTGCTATTGTTACGGTTTTGCTGAACGACGATGTTGTCCAAGATTTATGGAACCAGAAATCTAGATGGCAGAGTGCGAATAAATAATCCTAGTAAATTCTTTCTACGAAACTCCAAGATCCATATAGGTAGAAGGTCTTTTTGTTGGTCAATGAACGAGTATTCTCGACGAAGCGTGCCGTTGCGACTCACGGGAAAAATATCACCGTCTCGTTTATACTGAAACAGTTTCGTGGCTTTGCAAACTTAGAAACTGAATACACATAGTTAACCAGCAAGTAGTCAACCTCTGCTTGAAATAATCACAGGTACTGTTACCACTGTACCTGGCCTGACAAGACTACGGAGCAAAGATTTATTTGCTCCAGCGATCTAATCGCGCTATCATTTCGGTCAAAATGCAATCGTGAAACTACGAAATAACTATAATATATAAATATTCGACCGGATTCGATGGAATAGCTTTCGTTGGATGGTAACAATTTCTCTTCGAAGAAAAAAATTGTTTGTAAGATGCTAACGATTCTCGTGGCCCGAAATATCAGATCTCACCAATGGTTCTCCCAACGGATACACGATGGACAATAAACGACTAGCTCCAACGGCTATCTAGAAAAAGAATTGCTTTCTCTTTTGATCATGTTCGTCGACAAGAAACGAACGAGAAGGCGATGTCTTCGCTTGTAGTCGAAAAAGCATCGAGTGTGACGGGTTACTGTTATTCCAGGCTGCATGCCGTTGCCGTTGTTTGTTCTTTCCGCGTCTTATTTGTACCTGGTTCAACACACTGCATGCGATCCACAAAAGACATGTGGCTCTTTTCGTCGTGTAACCATCTGGTTCACAATGGTCACGTGTCACGAATACGCTTCGGTCGTTGTCGAAGCTTTTTGTCTCGCCAATAATGGTTCAATTTAATTCGTTTCCGCTAGGTACAACGCTTCTAAGATCCCTATCGATTAGCCTGTTAATTAAATATCATGTCGTTTCGATTGTTTCAGCATCGAATACAGTTTGATGACACGGCTACCCGTACCTTCGAATATCCAAGCGAGGCATCGATGCTGGAGGGTGAGAGCAGCGTGGATGGCGAAACTTCCGGTTCCGTCGAGCAATCACCTCCGATCAACAATAATACGTCCTCGACCAATTCAACGACCAACATGCCGAACCTTCTCGGTAATTTTAATCATTGTTTCTTATTATCACGAACCTCTATCACGGTCATACTTTGTTTTTTTTGTTTTTTTTTTCTTTCTGCTTTTACTCAGGAACGAATCGCTTTCATCGACTATATCATTTTTTACTAAAGATGTCTCGTGTTTTCGATCTTTTACAGAGGCGAAGTTCACGCATCACGTTATATCTTCCGTGAATAGCCACAAAGAATTGCAATTCCTTTTAAGTGTCGACCCTATGAAAGAGTCTCTAGTATAAATTGGTCCCATAGTTTCTAGAAACGCTTTACTTTCCCAACATTGACTTTGGACAAAAGTTTTTTGTTACTCTCGTTCAACTACTTTCCACGTCTCTGTTACGCATAGTATTCGTTGCCATTACTTTAAAACGTTTCGCTGGTGCCTCACTGTTTCTGTCGCACACGTTTCTGTTGTCCACCTAGCATAGACCGCGTAGCCTGCTGAAAGCTAGTGCTTGTTCCCTGCAGGTGGTGGTGGTGGCCTAGCCAGTTACACTCCTAGCAAAGTGGACTTGACGTCCGAAGGGTTCGAGCTGGGTGTAACCAGAGCCGTGTCCTCGACTCCATTGGGAACCTCGACCTCGATATCGTCGTTGATGCCAGGAGAAGCAGAGAACGTGATCGAGGTGGATTACTTGAAACCTGCTCAGGATGCTGGTGCATGGGGCTCCGAAACGACTGGTGATCTTCTGTACTGATTCGACCGAGAAAAACCAGGGAAAGATGCGCGAAGCGAGAAACTCGCTAAAAACTCAAAGCTCAAGGAGGAGAGCAAGGAATCCCAAGCTCTGACTACTCAGAAGACTAATCGCAAAATATTTTTCTTTCCTTTTTTCGTTGGCACGAAAGAAAGAACTTTCTGTGGAGGAAAAAAAAAGCGATCGGTATGATCGGAGAAGAGAAAACTGTTCGAGTTTTCTTCGAGCGCTACCGAGCGAGCGCCAACATGACGATTGCTCACCGTATGAATAAGCAAACTGAAACTTTTTGAGAAATGCATCACGCGACGCGTTCACGATCAGAACACGCCTTACATATATAAATAAATAGTTTGCTGTCGTACGAACTATGCGCGATCATTTTTCCGCCGCAAGAAACGAATCAAAAACAAGATAGGAGAATAAAAGTTTGTTCGCGAACGCGTCGAGACAGAAGCAACCTTTTCTTAAGTAATTAAGCGAAAAGATAAACAGTATCATTCCAAGTATATGCATTTACTTTGTATTATTACGATAACAAAGTGAACAGACTTTTCCTAAGTAACATGTAACTAAAACTGCCAAGGTACGTCAGTGCTTTTTTCTTTCTATTTTTTTTTTTCCTTTTTTTTTCTTTTTTTTTCCTTTTTTTTTTGGTAGCACTTTAAACGGAGAGCCCAATGATCGGTAAATCTTTCTAGGGCGGATAGGGAGAAAGAAAAAGAAAAAGAGAAGAACAAAAAACGAGCATATCACCTTTTTGGCACATTTTACAAACAAACGGAGAGAAGTCGACGATGGAACTGAACATTTTGTAACGTTTTTGAGATTACTTTAATGCTGAGCCGTTTCACGTTCAAGCTGCCAGTCGAAGGCCAGAATTTTATGCGATTTTAAAATAAGAAAAAAACGATTGAGTGGGGAAAAAAATATTAAAACATTCGAGTTTAGATTTGTAAAAGGTTTTGCCAAAGTAGAATATAAGTCTACTCAATATACTTAATATATATGTACGATAAGTGGAAGTTTTGGTCCAGGAATGAAACTGCAATTGTAAATTCCGAAAAATTCATTATTTATACTAAAGATATGTTAAATCATACCAATATCTCTTATGGATGCTCAAGGTTCGTTCACATTTCGATGTAGATGTACACGAGATATTATTTCGTTGCGTTTATTTCGCTTTTTGTTTCTTATATTTAGACGAGGACCAAACAAGAAAAAATCAATAATTATCAGTTATTTCGATATAAAAATTATTGTAAAAAACATTGATTTGTTAATGATGTGTGTTAATTTTAAGCGAATCAAATTTTGTACATATTACATAAATTATTATCTGTCTCAAAGTTTCTCGGGGTTTATACGAAGTAAGGAAAAATTAAATTGCTTTGAGATCGATTTATCATGTGTATTTTTGTTTCTTTTTGTCGTCCGTATTATGTTTGAAGTGGGAAACGAACGTCGAAAATTTGAAATGTTATGTTGAATCGCGTAAGTGTTTGAAGTATGATTGCGGCAATATGATTAACTTTCGATTAGGATTTAATCGCGTGATTGCGGACTAATTCAAGGGTAAACGTGCGATACGATGATAACAAGTAACGATAAAGTGCATTTATATATCGAACCAATAACTGTGTTCCAATTTCTATCGGTGTATTTAGATGCTGTTATTCCGACTGCGTTCGCGTATTATGCGACATAATCATTTTTTCATTTAATTCCACGTTATCGTTCGATCGATGCTTGATGGGTCTGTGTCACAGCGTTGCATTTTACACTGTGATATTTTTGTTACTCTCCCTAACAACGGCATATATAATTGCTTCCGAATATTTTAAGGAACCAGTACCGTGTCGACCGCTCATTGTCAGTTTGTATTTCCATAGTACCACATAACGGAGTGAACGAGATTAATGAAAGATGAATGAAACATTCCAAATTCTAATGTCATGCGTTTTGCTTTTAATCCGATCTGTCGATTATTTGTAAATCGATGTAATCTCGCTACTCCGGTCGAGGGAACTCCGTATTATTTCTGTAAATTATCGCTGTACAGTATGGAAAGGCATCGTCGTTCAAGTAAAGGATTAAAGAGGAAATAGTATTATTTTAAGATTATTCTTATTTTTATTATTATACTTATGATTACTATTATTACTATTATTACTATTATTACTATTATTACTATTATTATTAATATTATTATCCGAAGCTTGAATCTACAATTACCTTATTGAGTATACTTACCAGTTAGAAGTATTGTGTGATGTATCGTCTGTGTGTTACTAAGGTATTCAAGTAATAAAATGAAACAATTACGCCCGAATTATTATATCGTCAAGCCTATGTTTTTCGCGCGTCTCGTCAGATTCTCAAATAAAATGTAGGCATGTACTATCAAAACTATTCTTATTTATTTAAATAAATATATACAGTTTATTAAACAAATAAATCACATTTTAATTAATTTATGCTCCAGACAAGCAGAAAATTGCACATTCTTAATAACAAAAGGCCTGTGTTATTTATATATCGACGTATAGTATTCCTCTTCCAAATCGTATAAATCAGCAGCCATATCGTCTCGTAATGATGCTAATTTTTGATCGCATTCCGCTTGTTTTGTCCTAAATAATTTGCTATTTTGCGCTATGGCTTCGTTTACAGATGGAAAATCATTAAGTATCAAATATTGCTTTATATCGGAGACAAGTTTCATCAGGGATTCTCCCGCGCGAACAATATTCGCCGCTCTGACGTGCATTTCATAAGTATCTTGCTCGCATTGTGTCATCCGAGATAACTGAGAATCACTTTCTCCTTTGGCTAACTTTACGATCTCTGTAAAATAATTAAAAAACAGTATAAAATTAATATAATTTGAAACGATTGTAGGTTAAGTTTCGTACATCATCGATATATTTGAGAAAATCAATTGTTTTAGCTCGATAACGAAATTCATCGAGCGAAACCTCGAACAGTTGAGTCGAGTACTATCTCGTAACGCAAAATTACTTTTTTTTTTTTGTTTTTTAAGTACGTTGACTGCTTATCATGGTACACGATGCAAAAAGTAAGGTTAGAATTTATACCTTCAAAATTCTCCAGCATTGACTTTACATCCTCTTTTAATCTCGTTGTGTACGACTTCAACAAAGCTTCTTTACTTTGTGGCAATGCCCGTTGTGCTGCCATTGTTTCAAATAAGAATTATCAGCCTTTTCTCAAGAAAACGTACTCCACGCGTCACGAAAATACAAATAGTTTAAGCCGCTTCATGACAAAATCACAACAGCACCATCAACCGATGCGATTTTATCGACCGAACGAGCTGGTCGCGTGCGTACTCCAAACAAAATCCCTGCCAATCATTCTGATACGGAGCAGTCGATAAACTTTTTTAAAGGTACGGAAAATTCCGAAATTCGATTTTCGACAAGGTCGTCGGTCAAGAACGAACAATAAGTTCGAATCGTTTATATATTGATTTTTTAATAGAAACCTAGGCCGGAGAACCACCCTATCCCCACTACGATCCTTGAAAGTCGGGATGAAATCAATAGAAAGCTCGCGCGAACCGTTCGTCTTGGGTAAATTCATTCGCACGCGAAATTTCACGAGGTATCGCGCAGGGAGGAACATCGGAGCCCGATGAACGCGATGGATAATACAAGGATACAATTTTAATGTCGCCAGCGTCGTGTTTCGAAACCGACACCGAGAACACTGGATCATCCCTCCGAGTGCGCCGCTTTCGACTTGCGAAACCCCAAACGGGAGTGAGACCATCTTTCCATGAATTAGTGATTTTCGTACAAAAACGATCCGCGATCGACTACGATGGCTGTGATACGCGCGAAGAAAGTGGAATTTTCACGGTTGTATCGGGGTGTGTCGTAAGCCAAACGAAGAATATACGAAGTTTAAGGTTGTTCACACTGGTAGATGAAAAAATTTGACAAACGACGCAATGATAAAACTTGTGATAATTGTAACATTGATAAGCGCGATCGGGGGTTCGTTACCTCCCGACGATGCTGACAATGTGTTGCACATCGGTGGTATTTTTCCGATAGCAGGCGAGGGTGGATGGCAGGGTGGACAGGTGAATAATAATTTTTTTTTTTTCCTCGTACTTAAAAATTGAATAACTCAATATGCAATATTCCTTTCAACAGGCTTGCATGCCAGCGGTAAATTTGGCTCTAGACGATGTTAATCGCGAGAAGAATCTGTTACCTGGATTCATATTGAAGCTTCACTCGAACGATAGCGAGGTACACGAAACGTTCGATGAATCTTTGAGGAGAAATTAATTTCAAGCATTGCTATTTCAGTGCGAACCTGGACTCGGTGCATCGGTGATGTACAGTTTATTGTACTACAATCCACATAAATTAATGTTGTTAGCCGGATGTAGTACCGTCTGTACGACAGTTGCCGAAGCAGCGAAAATGTGGAACTTAGTAGTAGTGAGTACCAAGGATATTTTACTCAAAGGAAGAAAAAGAAAGGAAAATACAGATACAAAAAAGGGGGAAATTAATACGACGTTTTTGATGTTTAGTTGTGTTACGGTGCATCGTCTCCTGCGTTGTCCGATCGAAATCGGTTCCCGACGCTCTTCAGAACACACCCATCGGCCACGGTGCATAATCCTACGAGAATCAAGTTGCTCCAGAAGTTCGGATGGTCTCGAGTGGCAATTTTACAGCAAGCCGAAGAAGTGTTCATATCTGTAAGACTATATCTGGCTACAAATCTGTACGTTAAAATTAATTTTAGGATAACCATAGTTGTTTGCTCTGTTGACAGACCGTAGAAGATTTAGAAGCACGTTGCAAAGAGGCAGGAATAGAAATAGTCACGCGTCAGAGCTTCCTGTCAGACCCATCGGACGCGGTGAGAAATCTGCGCCGCCAGGATGCTAGAATCATCGTTGGTTTGTTTTACGTAGTGGCCGCGAGACGGGTCCTCTGCGAAGTATATCATCAGAATCTTTATGGTAAAAGTTACGTATGGTTCTTCATCGGTTGGTACGAGGACAATTGGTTCGAGGTGAATTTGGACAAGGAGGGTATTACTTGTACGAAGGATCAAATGAGGCTCGCGGCAGAGGGACACTTGACGACAGAAGCTCTCATGTGGAATCAAAATAATGACACGACAATCAGTGGGATGACTTCGGAGGACTTTAGGCAAAGGTTGAACAAGATGTTGAAGGAAGATGGATATGACATCGATAACAAACGATACCCCGAAGGATACCAAGAGGCGCCTTTAGCTTACGATGCGGTTTGGTCGGTGGCGTTAGGTACGAAACCAAATGGCCGTCAATCACTGTTCAACAACAGTTCGATTGTTTCATTGCTTTCTTCTTTAACTATAGCTTTCAATAAAACAATGGAAAAGCTGAGCAAGCAAGGAAAGAGTCTAAAGAACTTCACCTACACCAACAAGGAAATAGCAGACGAAATTTATTCAGCAATCAACTCCACTCAGTTTCTTGGAGTATCTGTATGTGACTCAATCAGAAATAGACATAAAAGGAACCTTTTGTTTCAAGTGGCCGATCTTTAATCGACCCTGTATGTACTATAGGGATACGTTGCATTTAGCTCGCAAGGTGACAGAATTGCATTGACCCAAATCGAGCAAGTGATCGATGGAAAGTACGTTAAGTTAGGGTACTACGATACGCAAAGTGACAATCTCACTTGGAGGAACATGGAACGATGGATCGGGGGCAAAGTTCCGCAGGATAGAACCATCGTGAGAACCGTTCTGAGAACAGTCTCGTTGCCTTTGTTTACTTGCATGGGAACTATATCTTCGTTAGGGATAGTAATAGCTCTTGGACTGATTATTTTTAATATCTGGAACAGGCATCGAAGGTATGTATATCCGTTCGTTAGATATTTTTTTTTTCATTTCCCTCCGAAAATCGACCAATATCGACGTCCATCTTTCCAGGGTTATAATGTCGTCGCATCCTGTGTGCAATACCATAATGCTGGTCGGAGTGATAGCGTGTTTCGTATCGGTGTTTCTATTAGGAATCGATGGTAGATTCGTTCCATCATGGGAATACCCAGCAGTCTGTCAAGCTAGAGCCTGGATGCTGTCCACGGGGTTTACTCTTGCGTTTGGCGCAATGTTTAGCAAAGTTTGGCGGGTCCACAGACTCACGACAAAAACGAAAGCCGATCAAGCGAAAGTAAGGGCCGGAAACGATAAATCAACACGCTCGCTCACTTGAAATAATTTTAGAGATTCACTCACCGTAATCACTCAACGTAATCGATAAATTAGCCAGTTAACGATCTAACCAATGTTTCTAGTTTGTTACGCAGTGTGCCCGTCCCTGCATGGTTTGCAGATCCTGCTCGTATGACCCTCAACTTTAACGTATTCTCGATTCTTTTTAGTTGTTCATGGCTAAACAAAAAGTTTCGTCCATACAGAAGAAAGTTCAGCCATGGAAACTGTACACCATGGTAAGCGGACTGTTAGCGGTGGATATAGTACTACTAGTCTCCTGGCAAGTGCTCGATCCTTTGCAAAGGAAAATTGAGACGTTCCCTTTGGAGTCGTCTCCGTTTGGTGACGATGATGCTAGAATTAGACCCGAATTGGAGCACTGCGAGAGCATACATAATAACATTTGGCTCGGTAAATTCGTCAGCGTATAATAATTTTACTTTCATTGGTAAGGGAAGCAATAACGAAAGCTATATCCTTTTTCAGGTTTAATTTATAGCTACAAAGGAATTATTCTGGTGTTCGGATTGTTCTTGGCATACGAAACGAGGAGCATCAAAGTTAAACAGATCAATGATTCCAGATACGTCGGAATGTCAATATACAACGTGGTTGTTCTCTGTTTGATCACAGCTCCGGTGACGATGGTGATCGCCAGTCAGCAAGACGCCAGCTTCGCTTTCGTTGCGCTCGCCATTATTTTCTGCTGCTTCTTGAGCATGGCGCTAATCTTTGTGCCTAAAGTGATCGAAGTCGTGAGACATCCGAAAGATAAGGCCGAATCTAAATACAATCCAGACGTAGGTATGTCGAAAGAAGACGAGGAGAAGTATCAGAAGCTTCTTAGCGAGAACGACGAGCTTCAGAAACTGATTGCCGCGGTAAGGAAATTTGTATCGTGTAAGACTAAAATTACCAACCGCTGCCTATCACGGAGAATCTTTGTTCCAGAAAGAAGAAAAAATCAAAGTCCTGAAACAGATGTTGACCGAACGAGACGCGTTGAAAGGTGGTAGCGGAAACGTTCCGAAGGACTCGCTGATAGTCGCAGATTTTGTAACAGGCGAGGGAACTTCGGACAGCGCAATCGGTGGGGGTATTTCTGTTTATACGCAATCATCTAGAGCTTCTGCTTCTGACTTTGAGTTTTCAGGATCGTACTTGTAGATTTTACCATGCGTTAAATCCCACCATTCCAGGCAGGAATCGTAACGAATTTAAGAAAGTGAGATCTAACTGGACAAAAGTATATTGTTTCTTTCTTAGAACGTCTGCTTTTAAGTCTCGTTAGAGATTGTTCAATCATGTAATATACTTTCTCCTTCTCTATCTCTATCTCTATCTCTATCTCTATCTCTATCTCTATCTCTATCCCTATCTCAAAAATACTAATTATATCGTACACCAGACGACACTCGTTACAGTTTCTAATCAAATCTCGAAAGGAAAACGATATTTCCAAGTTTTAGAAAGCAAACTGGCGACTCGTTAACTCGAGACAGCTTTGTTTCTAACAATAAGTTCATAGTTGATACGATACAGCGCCTCTTATACAGGCGGCGCGCTCTGTGTTTAGGTACTCGGTGTCTAAACGTATAAATGTTGATTGTATGTATATACCAAGTCGAAGTAATACATGTGCGTATGCGTAGAGAAGATCGTAAAATTATAAATGTGATTAGTAGAATGTTTTTGGTGTAAAACAAAATTGAAATGCGCAGGACACTGATACGTATCATAGATCAAAAGTTGTTGGCCTACGATTGTCGCGCGCCGATCTCGTTTACAACGACCTTTTCGTTACCTCAAAAGAGTCTATCGCACAGTTGCAAATATTTCTGATTATTCAGATTTTATTATTATACGGATATATTTGTACAGAAAAGTTTTATCGAACGAATCGCTTCTTAATTGAACCTCTGATATTCGACGAGAACGTCGGATGGATCGATTACGTAACATGGACCAAACACTGCGTGAAATATTTGCTGTTGACTTACGAATTTCGTGCTTTATGCAAAATGTGGAATTATCGAGTTGCGTTATTAGCAAATCGCCAATGTGACAATGTGACAATGTGACAATGTGACAATGTACGATGATCCAAATTCTTTTCGCGCATGGTTTACACGGGTCCAAAAAACCAAAAAGAAACAGAAGAAAGAAATGTTCTCGTTCATTCGAGATCGTCATCAATCACATGGTCCATACGAGGTACAAATTCATCCTTTAACTCTTGGATATCGTATAATTTTAGTCGCGTACTCGCGATCCGCTTGGCCAAAGCGTAAAAAAGCATCGTAAACGTTTCGTTTACCTTAGGCCTAGACTTTTTTATACCGTTCACGCATGATTTTCAACAATTGCAGTTAAATCTCGTTAGACAATAGCCTGGTCGTTTCCGAAAATTGCGAATCGATGCGAACCTCATGAAGTGTGCTCCCAAATTGTACGGAACGTTGCACGGCACGCGAAATTGGTGATTGGCAGGTGATGATCGCGAAACAACAAGGTATACGCGATAAACAGTGAACGTGCTAACGAGATTTAAACGCTTCAAATGTTGTGCCATTCATAAATAATTTGGGAGTCTTGATGAGGTGAATCGATGTACTTATTGACAGTCAACGTTTAATCTTTCAGATTGCACGCTTTCTGACCGATTTGGATGCATATAAAAATGCTCCAGTGTTCGAATCGGTTATTCATTATTTATGAATGGTCAAAAAGAAAAAAAAAAAGAGAAAAAAAAAAAAAAAATCTCTAAGCTTATCCCTCATGATATCTGAAGGATTATCGTTTTTGAATTCTTCTTTCTAGAAACGGACCAGGTTGGCTGAATGCAAGAGTCCCGTCGATTAGGATGACGAAAGCAATACGAGCATATGAACGTACGAACGGGCTAAAAGCTCACGACAAAGCCCTTTATTCCTCTTTCTCTTCTAAAACTAGCATTAAATGTATACACGCGTAATCCCCACGGAACTGCATATTCTTATTTTGTAACCGGAGAAAAACTGGGGATTGATTTTTGTAACACTTTGTGTAAATGTTGCATTTGTACGAAATGCAATTTTCTCATAACACCTCCGAAAGAATATGTTACCACGCATAGCGTAAGCCCTTGAAAAGAGATTATTTTAACGGGTGATTCCCGAGAGAGATGCAGTAGCCTCCCTGTTCCTCTCCATCTTTAAGGATCATTTAAACAAATATAGGAACTCCTTGAAAGTGGTTCGCTAAAATGTTTATAAATGTTGTGCAATTCAGTTGATGTTACGACTTAGTCGACACTCAAGATATTATATTAAAGAAGAAATACAGTGTGTCCCCGAACTTATGGTACAACCCGTAAAGGGGTGAATATACGTGAAAAAATAAGTCGAAAATATGGAATAAACGTGTAAATTACACGAGGCTTTGTTTTCGAGAAGATTATGTTTAAAAATTTATTTCCGAAAAAACGGAGTCTTGTATGAAAAAATGTTATTCCAAGTTTTCGACTTATGTTTTTTTCCTTTTTTCATCCGGATTCACTCTTCTTCGTGTTGTACCACCAGTTCGGAACCATTCTATATTTAATAATTATTTTAATGAAACGCCAAAGTTCGACCTATCAAATGGTGAACGCGAACGTTAAACGAACTCGTTAAACTCGTCGAGTTCAGAAATTGCTTTACATTGACACACAAAAAAAAAAAAAGGGAATGTGATTTGACTGCAATTCAAATTTTATCGGTATATAAGACGACTTATGTGTATAACGTAGATTGGATAAGCCACAAAGCACAAGTTTTTCGTACGTGCATTTCAATTCCGCCACTCTACGTATACACGATGTTTAGAGAAATTTTACGAACGTTTCGGTTGTATTGTTTCCAGCGTAATCATCGTCGCGCTCATCAACGTATTTTTTACTATACCTCTTCGACCGACTGTCGATCGCGCGAACCGCGCTTGACTACAATATTATTATATGATATACATATATGTATAGTCTTATCGAACTGTTAAAGAAAGTATCATATATATGTACGTTAGAATATGGAGATATATTTATTTTTAAGTTTTTAAATTATAAAATTCGTTAAAAATTCACATATTGTATCTGTTATTGATAACCCTGGGCTTATCGAAAGGAGCTTTCGCTCTCGAATCGATCAATTGTTCACGGATCTCTGCTGTGTTACAATTTCATGCTCGCGATGTTACACTTTCGAATTTAACTGCGAAAGGTCGTGAGAGTCGAGTCAAAATGATTCGTTTAATACGCATGGATACAATGCTGTGATTTTACACAACTTTACACAAAAAACTTATGAATTACTTCGTCGAAGGTATTAAATAACGACACGTATGATTCTCTAAGAAAATACGTATATTTAATACATTATAGACCCGTACAGTGATTATTAAAAAGTATGTAGTACAAATGAAATATAATTGTATTAAAACATCAAATAAACTTAGTTACAATTTAAGAGTAAGATCGTGCCGTGCATTGAAACTATTTGAAAAGATGTGAACTTAAATAGTCGGTGATGTCACATGACCAAACGGTCTGCGCGGAAACGGAAATTTGTGTTTGTAGCGCATGTCAGTCGCCATGTTCGTTGCATTGTCGCTTATACGAAATCGTAAGGCGCGCGCGGTAAATCGTGTTTTCGTTATACGTCAAATTAAATTTAATTTGAGAAATGTCATTTGGTACGGGATTCGGAGTGATAACCTCGACGCCTGCTCCTGCGTTTGGTTTCGGTGGTACGGTCTCAACTACGGCGACACCAGTGAAACAAGGTAAGTTGGCTATTTTTCAGGTTATGACACATTTCTGACTTCCATTACATGTGACTTTTTCGAACGTTTTTCGAACAAAGTTGTTTTTCTGTTTCCGATTGGTCAAAAATCTATTACATGTTTTATATTTTTTATAAGAATTGTTTTTGTAAATATTTTTAAAATATCAATTCGAAGAACACTCCAATTTGTAATATGCTGTTTCAACGGAATGCTTACTCATAATATAATCAGTTTGTATTACGTTGCTCCGTTATATGTTATGGTATCTTAAGACAGCGCTTTATGCGATAAAAAGTTATTCCAGGTTTTTTGCAAGCTCGTGCCAAAATCATTGTTAGTTTCTCATAGAGCTAATGCTTGTTTTATTTGTAGTGCTTGAAATTTTGTTTAACAAAGGCTGATTCATACCGGTGCATCCTGGTTCACACTCCGTATCTCCTTTTTCAAAAAAGTTATTTTTTCTTTTTGATTTCGCAACAAAACATGCAGTGATACAACATAAAAACAATATTATCAAAAGTGCAGTTAGTAAAGCAATTAAAACTGATGAATGTCCCGAAGACTCCTTATTAGCTTGATATGTTTCTGTTGTTACCATAACAGCATGTGCAAAAGGAGATGTTTGTTGTAATTCCATTTTATACGTCGCTAGACTAGGATTAACACTTGTGTCGTCCAAGTAATACATTTCGCTTGGTATTTTACCTAATGTTGTTATCATAACTTCTGCTGTAACATCCTTTATGGACGTTAACGAAAAATATATTCCAATTTATAATAAAATTGTATTTTATCTACATAATATGTATAAATTGTGAAATGTACCCCAATCGCTACGTCCGTTGTACCCAGCTCGTGTAATAACTCGGTAGATGTATCAGAAGGTTGACCAATACGACGCTGTACAATCTTTCTACCAGATATCGAAGCTATGTTTACTAACTTACGAGCCAGTTGTCCATATTTGCCTTCCTGTTCAGTTTATTTTTATAGAAAATTAAATTTTATATATTTTTGCTCTATCAACAATCTTACCTGATTTTGCTCAATTATGTATGACATGATTCAAGATTTTTTTATTTATTTATTTTTTTATTTATTTATTTATTTATTTATTTTATGCTACGTAAATATATAATTGCGAATTTTTTGATAAATTTTTATCGTACGGAAATCAATTATGTTTTAAACTGTTCGCGACGCACGTAAAAGAATAAAACACAAATTATTATTGCAGTTCTGTCACATACCAGTTTTATCATCCGAAGCAATTTCAAATCAGTGATAACAAAAACCAGTTTTACAATACGAAAATTGTAGAACTTCACGCTGTAAACGTATTATTTCATAATGCACGTGTTTATCGCAAGCGTATCGTTCAATTATATACTTATCCATATGGAGTATATTTGTAAATTTATGTATTGTAAACAATAAAATATAAAAATCTCGCAATCGTTCTTTTTCAAGAACATAATTTTTTTATATCTTTTAATTAAATATTCTTTATTTGAAATACAATATCAGCAGGATTTGGAACACCATCTTTTGGATTCAGTACACCAGCCACTTCAGCACCTAGTCTCTTTGGTTCTACTTCGGCTCCAGCAACAGGAGGATTTGGCACCGGTACCGGCTTTGGAACACCAGCTGCTACAGGTTTTGGCAGCGCATCGACAAGTGGTTTTGGTTCCGCTCCTACATTCGGTGCTACTTCTACCACTGGATTTGGAACAACTCCAGCTTTTGGTAGCACGCCTGCTTCGACAAACACTGGATTTGGAACTACTTCTACTTTTGGCAGCACTCCGGTTTCTTCAACCGGGTTTGGTGGATTTGGAACCACTACAACACCTTCCTTAGGCTTTGGTGGTTTCAGTGGATTTGGGACTGCGACGACTACATCGGCACCTTCCTTTTTTGGAGGATTTAGTACCACGAGTACAGCTCCTACTTTTGGCACATGTACCGGTTTTGGTGGTTTCGGAACAAAACCAACAAGCACAACTACAACTACTGCGTTTAGCGGTTTTGGTACAGGTTGGTTCCAATACGACCATACTTCCATTTATCGACATATTTTTTATTCAAATCAAAACGATGCGTTCAGGCACAGGATTCGCAGGTTTTGGAACTGGATTAGCACAACCGCAACAACCGTTACAGCAACAGCAATTACTGCAACAACAACAGGCTGTTAATACTATATCCGAAGCATTATACAATGCCGTGTTTAACTGTCAATTGTATAACGATGAACGAGACAATATTATCGCTAGATGGAACCTCATACAAGCTCTGTGGGGCACAGGGAAAGCTTACTATTCCATGAATGCACCAGCTATTGAACTTAATCAAGAAAATCCATTATGTAGATTTAAAGCTATCGGATACAGTCGGATGCCCGAAGCTGACAATAACGATGGGCTAGTCGTACTTTGTTTCAATAAAAAGAAAAAGGACGTTAAAGAAGGCGAATTGCAGTTGATTGGTTTTATGAATAACATCTTGGGGAATAAACCCAACTTAACGCTCACGATAGACAATATCAAAGCAACTGGTGAAGATAAAACTCAAGTGACCATTTTCGTTACTGAAAAAGGAATTACCGGAGCACCAAGAAAGATCCCTGCCACCGAGTTGGTTACGTATTTATCCCAACCAATGCAGAAGCAACAATTAATTCAAAATGGCGTAGAAGATATATTACCTTTAGTCAAGTTAGATCCTGTACAACTTAAAGAATATTTAGACAATCCGCCTTGTTCGATCGATCCACGATTATGGAAGCAGGCTCAGCTGGATAATCCCAATCCAGAACTTTACATACCTGTACCAATGATAGGTTTTCAACAGGTCAAACACAGATTAAAATGTCAAGAAGAGGAAACAGCCAGACATAGAAATTTCTTAGATATGGCGGCTGAAGAGATACAAAGATTGCAGAGACAACATACGGCGATACAAGCTAGGCTAAAGGAACATCGAAGAACTTTATTGGAGCTTCAGCATAGAGTATTACAAGTATGTAAATACTGTTTTCTAATAGTTATTTGTTAGGATATAAGTTAATTTTTATATTTAAATATTTCTGAAGGTATTAGTGCGCCAAGAAATTACTCGTAAAGTTGGGTTGTCTTTACAACCCGAGGAAGAAGTTTTAACACGTAGGTTCGAAGCTATGCATTCTCAGATTAGTGCTCCAACCCAATTCAAAGGTAGAATTAGCGAAATGCTTTCTCAGTTGAGAATGAGAAACCATACGGATACTCAAAACCAGGAGAGATACGCGATGGATCCAATAGCACAGGACGATATAAAAGCGGTATGTAAACGAGTAACATGAAAAAACACGTTAAAAAGAAAAATGTACATAACCTATGTTTTTTTCTTCTTTTTCTTCGTCTAGTACCTCACAATGGAGCAACAGGGCATGGCACAACTTATAGAAACAATTCATTCTGATCTAGAAAGTTTGAAAATCATAAAAGACGGCATGTCAGAACTTCTGACGAGTCATAATATATCGTGAGAATTATATTTAGTAACACAAAGTGTCCGCGTATTGTTGTCAACGTAATTATGGCGATACTGTTCTTATTATCGCCCATAATAAGGTTGCAAGAACTTAAACGGAACATGGAATCACGACAAAGATTTTGCACCTTCGTAAATTGGTGCCATATTTATTTTAAATCTACTTCGCGATCGCCACTGTTGGAAAACTTAATTTTTCTTTCTCTTTTTTTCCTCAAAAAATAACATTGTCATTTATGATAATTTTTCACGCGTTAGATAAGAAGCGTAAATAATGAACGGGCTGCCTGTTTTAAGGATGTTTAGAAAAAAGTTTTTACACATACAAATGCGTCGACTATAATATATTCTCTCACCAATGTTATCGAAATGCGTTTAAACTTGAGACATCGAAGGAGAAAGAGGAACTTGTTATATGCTGAGATAAAAATAAACATTTTTTATATAAATAGTATTTTTATTGAATAGTTTGATGTTGTTAAACACGCTCTTTTCATTGCAGGAACGCACATACTTTCCTCCATACATCTAACTTTTTGGATACCTTACACATAATATATCTTTATATACATATTATACATAGATGTTTAACATAACATACCAGCTCATTTCTTTCAAACACATTATCATACAGAGGTTCTTCTACCGTAATGTTACCTGGGATTTTATGTTTTTTATTCATTCTAATCTGCACGTTAGATTTTGGTTAAATGTATGCATGCACAGGTACCGGCACTCATTCCTTTCCACGATCTATCGTACTACCCGTAAATGTAAATCTGAGACTTTCTAATTACGTTGCTAAAGGAATTATTAACGAATTAAGATTGAGCAAATCTCATTCGATATCAAACTGTTTCTGCTTCGACTGACTTCATCACACTACAGACATTATCGTATTACAATATATTTGGTTTCACAGTCTAACGAAAACTAACAGCTTTCCTTTCGCTAACAATCTTCCTTCTCACTGGTACATTTCATCAACCGTTACCCCTCCTGCGCTTTTTTTTTCTTTTACTAATTTTTCAAACAGACAGTGAATCGAATAAATTTTGTGCGAGGAAAAAAAAAAATACCATCCGTCAAACGTTCCATGCACTCTTACCTTATTTTCGAAACACTTATTTGACGCAAAAGAATCGAAATGAAAGATCGGCCGTGGCCCAAGCCGAAAATCAAGATCGCCCCGTACTCGTGGCAACGTTCGATAAAACGTTGTTGGTTTAAAATATTAAAAAAGAGAAAACACGATGAATCGAGGCACTTAATCTCACGAATACCTTTGACAAACCGCGAATACCTTTGGACAGAGGCCACGGCCGGTAGTTTGTGGCGACTTGTAGATCAAAACGTAGATCTACTTGTTGCAAAGCTAGCTCCGTATAGAAATAATCTGAAAATCCCTTTATTTATTAATCGTCAGATCCAGTGGAAGATCTTGCTCCATCTCGACGACGTTCTCGTTCTTAACTCGAAGGTCTTGGCCACAAGTGTTGTTGGTGTCCACGATGTTTCCCCACATGTTCTGCAACCCGTACTGTAGATCCACCGTGCCCAGCAGGTGTCTAAACAGAGGATTCTGTGCCTTGAGAATCAAATCCGAGAAGATCTTTGTCTTCTCCAGGATGTTATCGTTACTGTGCACGCAACACTTGTGACGACAACAACAATCGGTGGTGTCTTTGCAGACCTCTTCCTTGGTCGGTGTCTGATCAACCTCCATTTTCAGATCTTCCGCTCGTTTTATCACAGAATTTCTCACAGGGTCGCTTACCACGGTATTTTCCTTACAGGGTGTGCTGTTGATAATCGACTCGATGTTCCTGTAGTCGACCGTGCTGACCTTGCTAGGACACTCCACGGGTTCCTCGGTCTTGACGGGCGTCGACTGCATCACGATGCGAGGCAACGTATCGGGAACATGGTGTGGACTAGTCCGAGGCGACGGAACCAGCGGACTCTCCTTGATGATCGGGTTGCTGGAAACGTACATGGGATTCACCTGTATTCTTTCCGGTATTATGTAACTATCGCCGTAAATCCTCGGATAGATCTTCACTTCCTGCTCGTACGTTTTCTTCGGCGTAATCTGCTCTGGTTCCTTGCGCTGTTCCTGCAAATTGTACATGTTGTTCCATTCAACAAAGTTTCTCTGTTCTTCGAAGCTGTTGCTGGCTTTTGGACTCGATCCCGATATACTGCTCTCGATGCTACTGTCTTTTTTATCGGACGACTCCGAATTAGTGCTACAGCTCTGCTTTTCCGGCGAGGTGGCGTCGAGCCTTGCTTTCTCCTGATAGCTGTTTTCCTCGAACCCTTTCTCTTGTACTTTATCGTTGTTGTTCACATAGTGCCGGTAAGTTTTCACGTGTTTACGCAGGGACGAGGGATCGGTGTACCTCTTCGGACAGCCGGGTACCTTGCAGCAGTAAGGTTTATCCACGGCGTGGGTTCTGGTGTGCTTGAACCTGTCCGAGGAGTTGGAGTAAGCCTTGTTGCAGCCTTCGACTGGACATACATAAGGGCGTTCGCCAGTGTGGGAACGTGCATGGATCTTTAAGTTCTCGGCTCTGCTGAAACTTTTGTCACATTGGAAACAGTGATGCGGTTTTTCATTTGTATGCGTACGGACATGAACCAGCATCTTGTATCTAGAGAGCAGAAAGGAAAAGAAAAGAAAAGAAAAGAAAAGAAAAGATAATATAAGACTCAAAACTCGGTTGATTCGAAACTGAAGTACGAAAATATGAGATCTTCACCTAGCGTTAAATCCACGTTCACCTCTGGCGCATCCTTCCCAACCGCAATAAAAGAGTCCACGTGGTCCTGGCGCTGCGTGGAGTCGCGCAACGTGTCCTGCCAGTTGTTCCAAGGACGTGAACCAGCGACCACAATTTTGCCATCTGCAAATCGAAATGGAACGCGTTAGCCTTTGATTGCCTTCCTAGGGTAATTTCAATCGATACGCGCTGAACGATCGGCCGAGAGCAGTCGCGCAATCTTTAAGGGTATTGATCTTTGATCGTTCAATCGTTCCTATCAATCGAACCGTTCGTAAGATGATTACCGTTTAAGGCCAATATCTTCAATCTTGTGTTCCTCTAGTCAATTGATCTATTTATACCGTTATTTTTCCTATCGCTTATTTACCAAGAAATTCTAAATATAACCGACACGCGCGAGTCGGGGCGTTCCGTGCATTTTGATCGATCGATCGATCGATTCCCGCGTCGGTATCCCCCTGCGCTTCGAACTTGCGAGAAACGTTTGGAAAATCGCGATCGTTTAAAAAACGACTCGGTTTTTTTTTCCGCTTTTTCAAGGTTAACGAAACGAGAAACGATGCGCAGAAATATAGTCGATTTGGAATTTGGAATTTGGCATTCGGTTGAAACATCGACGCATGATTTACGTCAAAAACGTCCATTCAACCGACCAATTGATACCAATTCCGTCTATTGTGCAATTGGCGTCGCTTGACACCAGTTTATCTAGACACACGGGCTTTGATACTGTTTCAGTGAACGGTATCGTATTCCAGGAACAACCACGCTCGGACATGCTCCTTGAAAATGTTGCCGATAAAACTAATGCTCGTCAGCTAATCCTTCGGAATCGTTCACGTTCCTGGTCTACGTGTAAATACTTGAAATGCTTTCTGGTTTCGACGCAAATCCCCATTCGCGTTCGTAATCTCGAGACTCAACGGGGATTCAACGTTTATTCAATTTCGAGGAAAACGAAGCACTCGACACGTGACGCGCGCGAGCATCGCGATTGCTTTGGCTCTGGCGATTATATCGACGACGATGACGACGACGGTACACGAGACTGGCACATGCACAGTAGGAACGCGTAACGAGTTTTTGTCGTCGGCTACGATAAACGATCGCATCTACGAAGGAGGGAGCATTGCGTCGCCAGCCGAAATTTCCTTGGCGAAATAGAGCGTGAACAGAGGCCGCGAATGCGATGTAATCCGGGTAATCGCGCATCGTTACTTCGGGGTTATCGAGATCTGACATTTTCTTCCGGAACGGTAAACATTTAAACGCGCCAAAGAGCTTCAATCTTTTGCCGCTCCGTATTTTTATTTCTTTTCATACTTGGTTCTTTTCCTTTTTTTCGGCCAAGAGTCTCATTCGTGGAATTTTCGAAACGCAAAAAACGCGAAAGACGCGAGAAACGTGGACGATGACACGAGGATTCTCAATTTATCGATAAATTTCTGCGAAGTCGGTGAACTTTTGCTGAGAAACGAATGGGGAGCGATCTACGATGAAGTATTCGGGAATCCTAGTCTTTATCGAGCTTAGAGGGAGAAAAAAACGGAGAGGGAATGAGCGAAGTGGCGTTTGATATCGCGACGGATACGGAAAACTGGTTAGAGCTGGAATAGGACGCGTGCTGCGAATGTAGTCGCGCGCGCCACAGATAAATTAGCGTCAGTTAAAAGAGGCGCGCATGATCGGCGTGAAAATATGTCCTCAATGAGCACCGCAAGCCGGATGATTGGCGCGAAGAAAACGCAGATAAAATAGCTGCTTGTAAATTAGGAATCGTTGTCCGGCTGGGTCGGAAGAACCAGGGAAAAGTAGTTCGATATTAAGCTGTTCATTTTCTGATAAAGAGATATAGAAACGAAGATAAAGATACTTTTCTGGATCGATCGGCAAAAGAAATCTGCGCACAATTTAGATAACGCTGCGACGCTACGTATCTGCAATTGAAAATGTAACAGACGTAACTTGTTTCACGGAACGAACGTCTGGAAGATTACGAGTTCATTTTGAAAAAATTGAACAATTCGGCACCTACAATTATTTTACAAAACAGAATAATTTACCTGCATTTTAGTTGGGCGTTCTCGCCCCGACGAACGGAGCCGAGTTCCAAGCTGGAACTGGAGGCGTCCGAGTCGCTGTGCGTTGGACTCGGTGGACCACCGTTCGCCAAACCATTCGGAGAGACTCCTAAGCCCGGCAACGCAGCCGATGGGGAAGTTCCAAGTTCCTCCTCGATCGGCATCCTTTGGGGCCAAACCGGAAGGTCCAGCGGTGCTTGTCGATGCAAGCTAAAGCTCCCGTAGTAGTCGGAGTTCGGGCTGGTCGAATAACCGGAAATCGGGCTATAAAAAGCCGGTACTGCTCCTAGCAAGGTGCCCGGATAACGAGCGGTGCCGTACGGACCAACGTTGCTTGGCATTCTACTCGGTACGTAAACGATCATCTTTATTTTTTTATTTTTTTATTTTTTTATTTTTTTTCTCGTTAGCTACTTGTCACTAATTCGATCGAAAGACGTGCAAATTTCCCTGTCCCCGGGTCGTATTTGGTAGTGTATCGGGTATGATCTAGCGTTAATTCGTTTTAATTAGCCGTTTATGTACCCCGGGAAATCGTGAGAATCGTGAAAATTCAGTAGCAATCGTGATCACTTCGACAGAGGAGGAATTTACGACTGAGTTTAGAAGGTTGAAAGCAACATGCTAAAGCACGCGTATCCTTTGTGTGATCTTGGCTGTAGGGTGTATATTTACTTGGAGCAAAGGTAATTCGAATTGATCGGCTGCTCCGACTCTCCGACTATCAGACTATCATCGACTCGAACTCCTCGTGATCGAATCGTTCTCTTCTCTCGCGATCTTGAGTGCTTTCGAAAATATCGCCTTACTAACGATTTACTAAGGCAACGCCTCGTCTCCTCAGAACGTGGTAAGCGAAGAAAACGATTGGCGCATCGATAAAAATCGCGAACAAGACTTTCCAGGTCTTGCCAACGCGTAAACTCTTGTCTGGTTCTTCTTCCTGGAACGACAAGTCAAACACGGCATAATACGCTCACATACACAGCTCGCACCCTTTTATCACACTTAGTCCGAGTCCGTATCGTCAGATGTACTTGAACCGGTTCGACTTGAGTATACGGTAGCTCAGGAATTGCTTGCTGTATTCGATCGCGAACATAACTAGGCTGGGCCGCGATGGATTCATCAAACGGAAGCACACTTTCCTCGCGAAGGCCGTCGCTTTCGAAGCCTGCAGTTTTGCCAGGCGACACCTCCGATTCGATCCGCAACGTTGATCGAATCGACGTCGAGTTTCCGTGGCGAACGGAACAGTCCGCTATTCCGTTACCATATGATCCTATGCAAATCGCTTGCTGTTGACGCTAGATCAACACCACCTTCATCTTTCCGCTTCTCATCGTATCCAGTTGTTTAATCTATGCGTAGATCGTTGTTCAAGCTCGAAAAATCTTTGTCTTATCTTGGAGCGTAGATCTCCTCGTCTCTGGCTCGGACTGTGACGCGTCGATGATCGGAATTATCCCGAGGGAGGTTCGTGAATTCGCGTATCTCGGTGGTCGACTACTGCTGGAAACGCGTATCGACGATCCTTGTCAAGAATCCCGGCAGCCGAAAACAGAGGCGGAGAAAAGGAGTCGAAGAACGGTAGAAACGAGCCGTCTGACGTGAAAAGACCGCAGCGAACATCGAACTAATGTCAACAACAGAACCACAGGCCTTATATATAGCCGCGCTATCGTCATCGATAACGCCCCACGTCCCTCTGCTGCGTACCACTAATACACCGACGCTGATAACAGCCGACACCGTAATCGTCTCGCTCCTCGTCGACGCCTTCGCGCGTGGATGCGTCACTGGACGGACGATCCGGTTGTGCTCGCACTTACCGATCTCTCTTCGAAATCAGAGAACGACTGGATTCGAGCAATATGTACTTGGCAACGATATATCGCTTTACTCTTCGCGACAGGAGTTGGCTGCAACATTCGCCAATGTTTCTTTGCTTCGCAAGTATTACGGATGTATATTTCAAAACCAAAGCCATGATTCTTCGCCAAGTTTTTTAACTTCGCTCGATCTTCGCTCAAGTTACGAAGACTAACTAAATAAATCGTCGAATCGTCAACTCGGTTGTTCGAATCACGCCAGGCGCCACGCTTAAACGCCAGTAGCGGCTTCTGAGCCGACGTGTAGCTGATCGTCGAAACGAAGATCGACGGTCCGGTGGCCTGTGCTCCGGTAGGATAAAAAAAAAGATGGGATCGAGTACCCCCTGGTAGGCGTCGTGACGCGTCGAATTCAGAGTGCACAGGGCGTCCATCGATCTTTCTCTGAACCCCCCTCGCGACCGACATGCCTGAACGAACGCGAACAAAATCCCCCGTATCTTCGAGAAGCCGACGCATATTATCGCTGCTTGCATTAGCGCGTTGGCGCGAATGGATGCTCGCGGGCTGAGTCAACAAAGGTCTGCACGGCTAATTTCCTTCACCGAGGCAAATTTCATCGTCGCGAAAAGCCCGAGGTTATTTCGTGGATGAGCCTCCTTCCGTTCGTATTTTGGAACACCGTCCAGTCAAGGTCATCGTAATCATACTCAAACCTGTCTCATCGTGATAATCGTCTCGATAGATTACGCCACGATCGCCACGATCGCCACGATCGCCACGATCACGATTCGTTCTCCTACGTTTAAAACGAAATCGTCCAACACGATCAGACTGCGATCGTATATATCCGCGTTAGCAAAGCTCCAAGAACCGTGGACGGTCGAATAACAGTGTCCCCCCTCCACGAAGTTTCGGAGGCAGCGAGGTGCGCCGTTGTAAACGTCTGTCGTTGAGTCTCGAGCTATCTTAATGAAGGAAAAATTTCGACTTACGCAATTGGTCTCGACACGGACCTCCCAATCGCGACGATTTCTCACTTCGCAAGTGTTACCGGATTCGCGGTATCCAAGAACTAATAATATATCAACGGAGATGTTGATCACGTTCGATGCAAGTGATAGCAACTGCTTGATAATTGGATCGCTCAAAGTGCATTCGAACGATCGGTTCCAGTCCGATTTCATCGCTAGACCGGCCTTGAATTTATTCCGACCCTCTGGCATTTGTCCATCGCTCGCGAACAAGCTTGCGTGCAACCGAAAAGATCAACGAGCTGTCAATGATCGTGCGCTCGATCGTGAGTCGATCGTTGCGCCTGGCAGATAGATGCAGCCTCTGAATCGTGTTCACTCGTATCGCGATGTTCCCAACGTCTTTGAAAATATCTATTTTCGTACCGCATCTAATGAAAATAACAATTAACGATAGCGTGTCAAAGTTACGATCATGAGAGCCGTCCACCCGATGCTTTTGCTTTTGCTTTTGCTTTTGCTTTCTTACGAGCAAATAAGAGTTGCTTCGGAAACTATCTTCGTTTGAGAGGAAGGCAATGTTTCCTCCGGACGCAACAGATGCGCCAATCGACCGGGAACGGTACTATCAATGGCCCATTCTCTGAGAAATGAAAAATCGAACAGGACCTCTTGCTTTTTCCCTTGCGACTCGACCTTTCCCGAACAAAACCCGGAAAACTCGACAAGATTCATGACCTTCCAAAAGGAGATGAATGCGGTACATATTGCGTGAGAAATTTTCGAGCTCGTTCCATGGTATCCGTTGAGGACAGTTCTCTGATCAATGGCGGTGTTTTATTTATTCAGAGCAAACCTTGGACTTTTGTCTGCCAGCACATACTTCCTCCTATTTAAGATCAAACGTCGATGATTTTGAGGAGCAATTATCGATCCGAGATGATCGATGTTTTTTCATCGGAGTGTTAATCGAACAACAATCTAATCTCGAATTGCGAGCCAGAATTCGTTCGTTCGGTGAGCACTGGTAAACAAGCTTCAACTGAAATCAAGATCCACCTGTTGCTATCGGTGTCAGGGATTTTTAACCGATCGTTTGAAAAACTGTTCCTCCTCTTCGATGCCCTTTTTTTCTATTTTATCTTTATTTTACCGCGTAGCAAACGATTATTTTTTGTTCTTTTATCGATTCTCGCCGTATAAAAGTTGCCAAGTATAAATACGAATAGAAATCGATAGTAACGATACGTAGAATTGACAAAGTACCTTCAAGTGTAGTCAAGATAATCGTAGCAAAAAAGGAGATACCATGACTACGGTCACGTCACGTTCTCATATTCTTAACGCTGTACGGGATTTACGGCGTTAAAAAAATATAAACAATTTTTCGATTTAATTCAAGGTACACGTACCACGTATGCGAAGGGAAGAAAAAATAATGAAATAAAAGGCGATGCTTACAAAAGAAAAATACGATTTACGCGAGAGGCGGCACATCTTGGTTTTTCGATAAGAAAATCTAGGGGGTCCATTGGTATTGACCGTGACGAGATACGAATAAAATTCAACGATAAGAATCACGCGTTCGTTTCCTTCCGTCAATTGTTCCTACCTGATTTTTGGTATTACGCAAGAAGCCATATTGTAAACGAGGATGGTCGAAACGACGCGCGTAGAAAGATTAAGAAACGATCAAAGAGGTATTAGAGGATCGGTATAATAAGGAGACGAAGAATGGTGACGCACAATATTCTGGTGGCGACACGGCAGATGCCAGACGAAAGATAGACGTTAAGGGGAAAAAAAAAAAAATTGAGGATCTTAGTCTTAACTCGAAGATGATCAACCTTCGGTGCTTCGTTCCGTCTTCTAGTAGATCGTATCAGCAAGATTTTTCTCAAGTTCTTTTAGTCACTCTGTTAATTTTTCCAGCATGTTGCTTTTAATTTTTCTCCGCGGATCCGAATATTGTTTTTTTTTTTCCTTTTTTAATATTTGGGATGCAAGTAAATATATTCAGCGAACTAATTTATAAAAAGTTATTCTGGCATCAGGTTGATTCATGCACCCACGATATCAGCTTCCGTCTTTAAGTACCCCCAGCGGTCCTATACCGCTGAAGATATTAATGAATATGGTACTAACAGCTTTCTCTCCTCCCTTTCACCCCCTCCCACGTCTCGCATGACACCCCACGGACCGAACTGCCGGTGTCGGCACGCTTTGATCTCGAAGAACGCGGTGAACAGGTAGAAGAGACCGAGAAAAGGAGGGGAACGGTTGAAAAGGTCGGTGGAGAAAGATGGTAAACCAGAGACGGAGATTCCACGAGGACCAATGAGATCCAGACTCGGCTCTAAACTCGAGAAAATATGTTCGGAGTTTTTAGATTGAGATCCGCCAGAGATAGCCCTTTCCCTTGATCCTTCCACCTCTTGGTTCCCATCCCTCCCCCTCCCCAGGTTCCTCTCGTTTCTCTGCTCACCTTCTTCTTGCGCGGCTTACGCGTCCGTGAAACGCCGAAAAAGGATTCGTTGCTTCTCCACCCTTTAGCCCCACCGTGCATCTCTGATCTTTCATTTAGATTTCGGTATTCCACCTGCGAAGTATCTTCGAGCCTCGAGAANCTCCACCCTTTAGCCCCACCGTGCATCTCTGATCTTTCATTTAGATTTGATTTCGGTATTCCACCTGCGAAGTATCTTCGAGCCTCGAGAAGATTTTCAAGGCCCCACCCGCCAACGAGAGAATCGTTTTCGGTAGCTCCGTACAGTTTTTCCCTTTTTTCCCCTTTTTTTTTATTCTTTTTTTTTTACTTCATTTCATTCATCAATGGGCGCTAAAGGGAAATTATCGGAACAATTCGAAGCAAATTATAGCTTTCTTGGAACAACGAATAGAGCGTAAGGAAATGTCGTCCATTCCCTGCGTTAAAGATTCATCGTCTCGTTGGTGTTGGTGGTTCACGGACCTCCAAGCAAGAATTTACACAGCTCCGGTGTGTTTGTGGCATTTTAAGTTGCACCGAAGCAAAGGAACGCATATATAGAACGCGTGGCACTTTGCGTGTGGCTGTCGCTTCAAAAATACTCTGCGAACAGGGAGGGTGCAGGGTAGCGGGCTCGCAAAGACGGTGGAGAGTTGCAGTCGATCGCGCAGCAGGGGTTGAAATTCCCGCGGTTCGCACGCGGTACTGCGTCGTCTAACGCAGACGTCCTCGGCGCACATTTTTATTCGATCGCGCTGTTGGGGGGCCAACAGTCGTGGTTCTGCTCTTTTTTTCTCGCTGCCTCACCAGCAACCGATACCGCGCGAGCTTCGAGTGCCGTGAGAGAGGCACCGGTATCGAGGGAAGACCGGGCCTCGTGTCTTTCGCAAAAGCCATGCCGATGAATTCTGTGAAACCCCGTGGTTACCTTCGATGACCCTCCACGCTACTTCGATCTTCGTTCGATCGATCTCTTCCCCGACAATTTTCGCTTATAAGTGCTTCCTAGCGAACATTTCCGATTCTTTCCCACAACTCTTACGAGAAGTGACCAATCTCGAGTCTAGCCTACGATCGTCGATCACCTTTGTTTCACGGAGCAAAGTTTGGACCACCTAATTCGAGTGCAACCACCGAACTCGTCTGCTTATTAAGCAAACTCCAACCCTAGTCCTCGTCGACGATTTTGTCCGAATGGCAAGGTACTAGGGTCTCGAAAAGCACGGATTATTTTCGAGTTTTTCTCAAACGCAAGGAGGAAGGCGTTCCTGGCATCTCGACCAGGTAGTCGAACCAATTGCAATAATTATTGTCCCTCGAACGATCGTTCTCTCCCTTCACGACTGGGAACGGACGCGTCATTTCCACGGAATCCTCGAAATCACGGCCGAGAAAGTCAAATCGCGGTGACCTTGCGGGGTAACACGAGAGCGACGACGAGGTCGCCGCTGGGGATGAACGACGTATCCTTCGAGCGATTTATCACGTTTCAGGATGGAATATTAATATCGGCATGGCGTGCGCCTCTGGTCCTTTTCCAGGCATCACGAGCGTTCTCGGTCGCGCATACCGAGCCACAGAGAACGACAGAGGACGTGTACGTGTGCACATGCGCCTCGATCACGATGCACGCACACATTCTTCCAATAGGTATTACGAACGGGACAGAGGATGGCTACCGGTCACAGCAGGAGAGCACGCCGGGGGTCCTCTACCTCTCTGCCGACTCGAACCTTGCTACCGAGAAAGAAGCGAACTTTCGTTCCTCTTCTTTCCTTGTCCTCTTCCTCCTTCTTTACTGTCGTCTCCTCCGTTTCTTATTCTTCTTCTTCTTCTTCTTCTTCTTCTTCTTCTTCTTCTTCTTCTTCTTCTTCTTCTTCTTCTTCTTCATAGTCCCGCTTTACTCCGCGTTCCTCCTGCTCCCTTCCGGCAGTGGCGCTACCGTCTGCTGATTCGTCGAGTCCGCGCGGTCACGTGACCGGTTTATAAGGAACACGGCGCCGCTCATCGCGTCGCTTTTCCCGCTGCGTTTCCTTTTGCAAGTTGTACTCTCGCAATTGTTGGTACTATACCTTCTTTCAATTGTTTAATTTCAATTTTAAAAGCCTGTTTATCAATGTTTTCGTCCATTGAGGAGATATTTTGGATCCAGCGAAGAAGGATCGCAAAAGCGATAACGCGATTGCGTTTATCTTATCGCTTTCTCTAAATATAACAAAGAACAAGCATGTAGCACGCCGACTAACTCAATCGAAAGATAACGGAATTTTATTTTTTCAACAACAATGTTTTTACATCAGCTCGGGATGATCGTCGCGAGATAACAGGCTGAATCAGAATCGAGCGCGCTCGATCGAATTCCAGTCGACTCCCCACTGATGTACTTACACGGATCAAGTCGATCGAATGTATCGAGCTTTACTTTTTATTTAAAGCTCCTAATCTTTCGCGTTCGTTCCTCCGATCGACCTAACGCACTTTTCTTTCGAGCTTTTCTCAGAAATCACGTTGACCTTTTCAGATCTCAGGTTATTGTGAGGTCGTAAGAAATCGTGCGCGATACGCAACCGTGAAGCTTACCGAGCAATCGCGAGCAACAATCTCGACCGTTAGACGTTCTCACGGCCGGTACAGCTTCTGCGTTAAATATCGTGCGTGAACCGAATCGCATTATCGTCCGCCTCTCGTTAACCGTTGACGAAACTCTTTGCAATTCATCTTCCAATCCATTTCTATCGTCAAGGATGCGAAGGTAATCTTTTGCGGCCACGAAACATTTCGCGATCGATAAATTCAGTTAAGGAGAGGCAAAGAAGATCGATGCTTTAAAGTCACTAGGAGGGTACAAGGAACGCTCGCTACGAAGTTGTCAGTTCGTTGGCATCGAATTCGAGAGCGGAGACGAGCAAAGATCGTTTACGATCACGTGAAGAGAGCGCGCAAGATAGAGGGCTCCACTCCCCGGTGCAGGAAGAAGACTGAGAAGAAGCGGAGACGCCCGCGGCGGGAAGTTTTAATCTTCAATTCCGAAAATCAACGTAATGTATTCCTCCCCGAGGGATCCGGCCTGTTTCTGACTTAGAACAGGAGGGGGAAGTAGGAGGAAGGCGAACGCAACCTGTAATTTCAACGCGAGCGGACTAAGTCGTCGGTAATATGGGAACCCAGAGCTGGTATAACGGCTCATTTCCATAATTCGTTCTTTAAGCATCATTTTTAATAGGCCTCTGGCGCACAGCGGAGGGGGCCCGCGCCTCTCTCTCTGTCCTCCCGAACCGTCGAAGACTTGGGGTCCAGCGGTAAACCCCCGTCGAGACTACACGGTGTCACTTAAACTTCTGTTGCCCTTTATCCGTAACCCTGACGACGTCTTCATCGCGTGTTTCGTTTGCTCGATAGCGAATCGACTGGACTCGTGCCGCGCCTCGCTAGGAAGTCGTAAAGCTTCTCTAGCATCGTAACGATGCGATCGGTTAACGGTTCGTTGCTGCTTCACCGGCGATACGTTGTTTTCCCTACCGTTTAGCCTTTTAGCTTTTAAATATTTAACGCTATTCCGAAAAAAAGAGTCTCCCAACGAGAAAGGAAAATTTTCGAGGAATGGTTAACTAGCGATATAGATATCGGAGAATATTATTTTAGTCGTGAACGTCATTCGGCGATCCAGGGGAGGCCGAGAATTTTACCTTGTTCGAAAACCTGGCGGGACCCCTTGGATGGTTCACGAGGTCAAAAATAAACAGACGAAGTTTTACTTTTCTCAAACACGTTTCGTGGCCCCTTCTTCTCCCCATGGCCCGTGGTCCGTGCCGTGATGGCACTGTACCCGAACATCGAAACGTCCTTCGCACGTTTCTCGATTTCTGGAAGGAATGCGAGTACGCACGGCTGAATAGGAAGCAAAATATTTACCAACTTTCCCTTGTTTGTCCTGCGTCTTGACAAAACATTCCTCAACGTCGAAGCACCGGACCAATTTTTCCGCGAACACAGGCTCAAAGCTTCGAAAAGACTAGCAATTTCTACGGAACAAGAGCAAACGGAAATCTGTAGTCTGACCAGAATGAATTATCGCGTGTTCCTCGATCCGTGTTTCTGGGAATCCCTCGGACCTTCGATCGGCCATGTGGGACGAGAGAAGCGAGAGTTTGCGGATCTTCCGAAGGGTCTTTAATCTCGCTGGTCAACCCGCCCCCGAAACCGAGCAATTAATCATAAATTTCACACCTCGATTCAGGGGTAAAGAAGAAAGAAAAAGGTTGCTGCGCGAAGATTCCGTAGGGCTTCTTTCTCGCGTTGCAGCCAGATCTACGCGATCCTCGGCAATGAATAGAACACACACCGCACCGAGAAGGGGAAACGCTTAAGCGCGCAACGGAGCCATGGAAGAACGGTGTCGGTGAGACGAATCGCTAAACTGGGCTGCATTGACAAATGATTCGAACGGTTCGTGGCTACGAAACCGGAGGACCTCCCACATCGAACGTGCACACACGTTTCGCCTCTCGAGCTTTCGTGGTTCCTCTTCTCGACTCCCTTTCCTTCTTTCTCCTCTTTTCTTTCCGCTGCTCAAGGTTGCGGACGCGTTCCCGGATGACACGGTCCTCTCCGAATAAAAATAGCACTATCGCGACTAACTCGGACTCCAGGTTTCGCTATCGCTATTTCTACCTCGTCCCACCGATGAATCCTTTCAATCCCGATTCATTGTACGTTTGGGAAGATTCACGAGCGCGTAGGTGTGCAGCCCTAACCAGAAATTTATAAATTTCGAGGGATCAGAGAAGCGTCGGAGTCGGGAAACTCGGAAGCATCGGCAAATGCATAAATTCCTGCGACACACCGAGACTGTGGCTCGTGGTCGTTGTTGTCTCTCCTTATGTGTCCATCCGAACCTGCCATTTCTTACGAAGAACGCCCCATTGATTGTTCGCACGTGAGCGCTCTTTGATTCGCTGTCACGATGGAACGAAACTTGCAACAATATCAACTATAAGCCGGAATATTAAAATTGGTAATGCCGAATTTACAAAATTTTTTGTGCAGCTTGGTCCAACGGGTCAATCAATGCAGGACCAACCGTCGAAAAATAATATTTAACGGTAAACGAGAAAGGAAAAGTAGAAAAAAGATGGAGAGGAAGACGAAAAGGATTGAACGCGGTCATCCCGAACCTCCATAGGGGGTCGATGTAGCGAGGACGAACAGGACTTCTCTTACAAGCTATCCGCTTGTTGTAAGTACGCGCATAGAGTTGACCGAACCGCTCGATGCTTATGGCGGTTCACGTGGGACGAGTTGGCGCGACGCAAGACACCGTAGCATACCACACACAACGCGACACCTCGGCTCCGAGTTGACCGAAGACTTCACCAAGACCACACACGAAGGATCGCCCTTCCCCTAAGCTTTTTCTTTCTCCGTCCTCGCCGCACGACCTTCCTCCTTCCTCCTTCCTCCTTCCACGCAAAACTAAAAAAAAAAAAAGCCACTGGCCCGAACGGGAGAAGGACGCACGAGAGAACGAGCGTGCGAGCGAGCGAGCGTCTGAAAACTGAGAAGAGTCACTTAACCACCTTGCTATTAAACGCGGCTGGGAAGTAGCCGTAAAGGCGCGATACGCTCGCGAACTGGCTCGTTACGAAATCGGTCTCGAGACACTGGCCTGCAGCCGGAAATGTGATTTTCTGTCGAATCAAACGTGCTCCGTATTTCCAGAAACCTGTAATTAATTTCTCTTTACGAGGTGATTCGATCCGTGAATCGTACAAGGACGAGTAAAGTGGGAAGGTCGAAAAAGAGACAAAGGTTTCAGCGATTCGCCGGATCAACCGATCAACTAATTTTCTCAACAGATGGTACGCGTAACGATCGTATTTGAGACTCTTTGCTCGAAGAGGATCGCAACGCTCGTCGTCTGCAACATCTCTAAGACCGAAGGTCCGACTTGGAAGTTTGTTCTGAAAGACTCGACACGACTCCTAATACAGCGTTGTTGGCAAAATAGAGTCGATGGGTGGCAGAGAGAACCGTAGCGCGACGCGAGTACGGATCAGAGAGACGCGAAGCAACAGAGAAGAGGTTCTGCCTTTGGAAAGATTTATGCGGGTTGAAAAGGTCGTAGGCTGGCAGCGGCTTTCCTGGCAGGGGGTTTCCCGCATTGTTGCTAATTGCACGACTCCGCGGTGAAAACGCCGTCCTGGTGGTCCATTATCCGTCTAGACTACAGAGAGGTTCACCGAACGTCAACAACGACGAACCGAGCCGTTCGCTGCTACGAGACACGATCCTACCGTCACCTATGATGGTCACCCTGTGACTGTAAACACTCGACAAAGGGGCTTCTCTTCTATGACCAGCGTGGATTTCGTTTTTGCGGGCCAAAGAAAAGAGAAGAGGTCTGACGAGCTACGAAAACATGTCATTGTTCGGTTTATGGTGTGTTTTGGTACTTTCGTGAACTCCCAAGAAAATGTGTTTACCGTGCAGTGGTATCCCATCTTAAACTCTGTCCATGCCATAGCTCTTTCGTAGAAATATTTTTCGTCCCAGATTAAGATACGAGCCATCGAGAGCCATGGAAAAGCATTGGCGACAAAATTGAACGATCGAAAATTATAGCGCTTTCAGGACAATCTAGTGTGTTGGTAAATGCAGGAAAAAGAAAGGTCCGATCGAAACGACTCATTGTTCGATCCACGGTGTGCGTTTCAGATTGGACCACGACCTCCGGTATTCACGAAGGCCATCGTTGGACCGAGGCTACATTTAAGTGCAATCAATGCAGACGGCTCGCAAAAAAAGTGGACGGAACGCAGGATGCGTCGCGCGCAATCAGAGTTCCGAATCAGACCAGTCGGGTTACGCCGATTCCGGTGGTGAATTTTATTAACACGTCGTGACTCGGAATGGACGAAGGGAGGAAATCGACAAAAAGAAGTTATCGTTGAAACGCGAACAATGCGAAATAGAGGTAGGTGTACGCTCGTTGACATTGCGCAGGTGTAAAAAGGCCATCGACATCGAGGCCGAAACTTTTAATTACCGCCGACTCTGAATGCCATTGGTAAAGTTCGAAACTCTCCGAAAATATTGACGATATTGCACAAGAACGAACGCGTTTTACGATCGTTTCGTCAAATGCTTGGATGGGAGATAAAATACGCGTAGGCAGCCCCATTATTAAACGGGGAAGACCGCGTCCAGGATCCCCTGGTTCGTGACAAAAGAAACCGTTAAAGCATCGTCACTCTGCTCACGGACTCGTCAGCACCGGTTAGTCACAAGTTGGTGGATTCCCACGTGGGACGCGCGTCGAAGGATGCGGGCCGAAAATATGCAAATTTATATTCGTATCTCGGGACACGATTCCTCATCCTGCCTAACTGGCTGCCTGGTTTACCCACTTGCACGAACCCAACTTGCAACAACCGAGCGCCTTTTTCCCTCTCTCTTTCCCTCCTTCCAGTCATTACCATACATGACCATAAATGAAACCTGTCTCCTCTATTCCTTCGTAACAATGGAACAATCACGGCGAAACACAAAAGGGGACTCCTATGCGTTTCTACGTGGACATACATATGCATCTTCTCGGGGGCCAACTTTTCTTCGATTCCCTTCCACGTGCCCCGTTATCCTTCTTCGTTCGACCGCGCCAGAGAAGCGAACTCTTCTTCCAACGGTCCTGCGACAGGATACCGGTTCATCTTGTATCCCGAACCGGGACGATTCGTCCTGCGACCGGGACACACCAAGTGTCCTTTTGTCTAGCGAAGATTAGACTCGTGAAACTGACTCCGGAAAGGACGGATCTAACGGTTGCGGAACTAACTTCCTATACGATCGTCTTCTTCTATATATTTTTTTTTCTTTTTTTGTATCCTTTTCGTCAACGGTCAACGGACCGTGGAACGAGGTGATCCGACTGGTCAGAGGCTAGAAAAATACGTTGAGCGATATTCCTGACAGACGTTATCCGGAAGACAGACTTCTTTCGATTACTCTCGAAAGAGCTTCGACTAACGGACGATGCAACGAGATCATTACGATCGGATCAACTTGATATGCTGGAAAAGTACGTTGACATCGCAACTATCTATGATCTAACTTCGAATCTCTGGTTACGACGAATCGACTGTTTGCTCCGTACCTTGCAGGTATCGAAATCGAAACATTCTTAGCGGGCTTCCGGTGCACGCGGAAAAAGTACGTTACGAGCAAAACACCCATCCCCGCCCCCTCTGCTCGTTTCCCTTGATCTCGATTTTGAGGTTCTGAATGCAGACGGGGCTCCAACTCCCACACTTTTCAACGGGCCGCACCGATTTTTACGCAATCCCATTGAGCATCCCTGCGGGTCATATTGTTGCATCGATGCACCGAATCGAGAGTTCGGGGTCCTCTTTCTCCTACCTGACCTGAGATAATCCCATCCTGGGATCATGGGGGCATTATCCCGGAGAACCTGGCCGGGGGGGGCCCCATGGACTCGAAAATACCCTTACTATAGGGGTTTCACGGTGAAGCATCTTCCCCATCTTTCTCCGATCCATCGTTTGCTCGATTTTTCTTTTTATCCTTTTTATCCGTGCTTCCCTCGCGTCATTGTCACCGTGCGGCAAATCTCCTCGCGGTAACGACGTTTGTCACCCCCTATTTTTGTCACGACAACTGACGACGAGGGAAGATCGCGCGTCTACTTTTTGAATTTGGAAAAACGGGGTATTCGATAGGTGCAGAGACTGGACAAATACTACGCAACGAGCGACTATATCGAATTTGAAACGAACCTACACGAAGATGCTGCAGACAGCGATCTTCGAAGTTGGGAAAATCTCGGCCATCAGAAACGGTTCAAACTGGTGCTTTCTAACCGATTAATACGCAGACGAGATTCTAGATCGTGATCAAAGACGTAGGCGAAACGGCCCGTATATCTTTGGTCCGCGTGGGTCTTTCCATCTTTGGTCTCGATCGTTTCTTTCTGTTCGCGTTATCTTTAGGAGCGAACAGGCTATGGGGTAGGGGCGTGCTCCTTGTCAATCTTCATTAATTAAAGCAAGGACACGATTGAGCCAGGAACTAGCTGTCCGATTCTGGTGGACTTTAAAATCTAATCTGAGATCGGACTAGCCTGGTTCTTCCCCAATGATTTCTGTCCTTTTTCTTCCCTTTTTCTGGCAACTATCGCACAGCGACGATAATCGCGATGTTCATACTTGCCGCGTTGTTAAGATGAACGCAATTGCACTGATTTACCGACAAAACGAAATTCAGGTAATCGTTTCGAGCAATTTGACGGTCGTTCAAAAGCGACACCTTTCCCGGGGTATTTATTTATCGGCGGTAAATCAGGTCCAAGAATATGCTCGTCTTTCCGCGAAGCGATCGGTGGAAGGCGAGCAGGTATTATAATTTGCACGTCTTCGATTGATTTTTGCGAGTTCCGTAAACATTTTACAGGCAACTCGTCCTTCGGACCTTTCTCACGTCCAAAGGAGTTTAGGAAACTGGTTTGTAAGATACTTCGAAGCTGTCGTTTCGTAGAACCTTTGAGAGATCGATAGCTTCCCCCGAAAATCCAATCGCGATAAACCAGTGGATCACTTTCGGAATGTCGGACGGCGAAGAAAAAAAAGATTTAAAACGACAACCGCGAGATCTTCGGTCGAGGTTCGAGCTAGGAACTTGTGAGCCATTTTGCACGTAGATCATTTTATTGGTATTGTTATGCTTTCTTTAAAACGATGCGCATCTCTGCGAAAATTGATTCGTCAATTTAGCCAACGATACTAGATCGAAACATTCGCTTTTCTCAACTACGTTTGATACGTGACGTTTCGACGGATACGCTAATCGGATCGCTCGAATGAATACAAAAAGACGTGACAATGAAACAAAACGTAACTGGTCTCAAACACTGCGTCTTCCTTTCGGCCTTATGCAACATCGTACAGCATGATGCAACGTTTAATTCTTTCGTTTGTACGACAAGATTATAAAGATACGAAAGCTGCCGAAACGAAGTTGACGGTATTTGCAGAGAACATTATAGCAAGAGCAGCGCTGCATCGTTCACCATCCGTCTCCAACCTTCGCGTCATATTTATAAGGAAGTCGAGGCGAACGAAAAAAGTTCCGTCAGCTCGAGCCACGACCTCGACTTGCCGGAAAAGGAGAACCGCGTAAACATGCGGCAGGAACGGAAAGAAAATCATGGAAACTCACCAACAATGGGTCGAGCCAGTCCACCGGTATTCCCTTTGACACATCGAGCTCCTCCGATGACTTAAGCGCGAAGAAAAATCCTTCCGAAGATGGTCGTAGAAAACGGAAGCCACTCTCGACACGGAATCGTCGGTGATAAACGATCGGCTATGCGGCACGCCGCATATCCGGCTAGATAGCAGACGGCAAACACCGAGTGGAAGAGGTTCGAGGCACCACGTGCTCGTTCGGATACACGTCCAGTCTTTCGGATCGTCTGGGTCGACGATAGGTGGACGAGCCCTATCGCTTCGCGTGCTCTTCAATTTTTTCACGACTCTCTGGTAACGGCAATTTCACGCTTTCGTCGAAGACACGTGCGCGTACCGCCGAACGAGGAGGCGACGAGATGGAGAGGAACGCAAGAACGACCGGAGGAATAAAAAAAAAAAAAAAAGACGACGATGATGACAAGCGATGGAAAGCAGAGTAAGAGCAGGGAAGAAGACGAAGAAGAGGAAGAAGAAGGGGAAAAAGGAAGAGAAGAAGAAGAAGAGGAAGAGAAACGCAACGAGTGAGTCACGGAAAGTTAAACTCTGAATCGAACCGCCAGTTTCCAAGGATGCTCGGTTCGAACTGAGAGCACCAAGAGGTTCCTCGCGAGTCCCTGCCTCGGGTGTGGGTTTTCGGTTCGTTTTTCCCTTTTTTCCCTCCGTCTCTGTCTTTCTCTGACCTCGGTTTCTCTCTCTCTCTCTCTCTCTCTCTCTCTCTCTCTTTACGTGGGTTCTCGTGGCGTCACTCTTTCTCTCTTTCTCCCGATCACGGTCTCGCTTCTTCCTACCAGCTTCATCCTTGTCTCTCTCGAGTTCTTTCTCGTCAGGGCCGACGATGGTGCGGTGTTTGTGGGCCCCCAGGGCCCCTGGGAGGCGGTCGCCGCGGCGCCCGGAGTGGGGAGGCCCCTAACCTAACTTAACCCGGACCAAACAGCCCCCACCACCTCACACCCTCAACCCTTATCCCCTCTACCCGGTCTCTGGTCTTCTATCTTGCTCCTTCTCTTTCCTTTCCTGATTCTCTCGCTTCTTCTCTCTGATTGCCTTACAATTAGATCCCTACGAAGGAACCGAGGCGTTTCTACGTGTGTCGCGTGTACCGATCGCGATCGTGTTTCGGTTTGCCGATGCGCGATGCAGCTGCGACAGGAATACCTCGATCGTCTCTTTTTCTTCGTCCTTCCATCTTACTGTTCGATGAATCATTTATTAGGCGAGCAATTTTTCGTGACCTGGATGCGACCAAGCAGGAACGTGTTAATTACATGCAATTAATATAAACGCGTGATTGAAATACAGTGATCTCGGAAACGGGTCGTTGTCTCTGGAACGCTGACACGTCTATTCACGGCGGCGACGACGAGCACGACGAC
>SMSQ01026017.1:83980-183178 GCA_019453375.1 Ctenoplectra terminalis
GTCCGTCTTCTCCCTTCGCTTTCTGCTCACCGGAGAAAAAGGCGTAGGCGTTAGCCGTTCCTGCGCCACCGTTAACCGCAAGAAAACAACGGTTGCCAATCGCGAATGCTCCGGAGAGTTTACTTTTCCGGCCCTTCCCGGTTTACCACGGTTAAACGTCTAGGAGGATTCCTAAGGTTAGGTTCGGTAGATGGATAGTACGTTGGATGAATCGTAACGAACCGCAAAGGATGGTGGATATTTTCATTCATAAATATCGGCTATCCGTGTGTTTGATTCGTTGCCTATTTGTGTGTTTTAACGGTATTCAACGCGCAGTTCGAATGTCGTGCCGAGAGGTCGTATAATTGTGCAAAAATTGAAGCAAAAGTATCGGCCGAATGTATTCGACGCGATCCTAAAAAGTGATGGAAGCGTTCAGCGGATGAGATTGCGTAACAGATAAGTTCCGAGCGATAGGTTGGAAACCGCAACCAGGGAAAAAGGCTTCGAGAAGCAACGGACGTCGTCGGTTCCTCGACTTGGGGCTTCGTCCTTCGCACCCTCCACGGAAGACTCGGCATGGGAAAGAATGTCGTTGATCGAGTACGTGCACGCGCATCGAGAACCTTTTTCGCGCCGCGAAACCGGTCATAAATTCATCAGCAATTCAGTTGAAACGCAAGATTAGCTGAGCGCGGCGCTAACGGGACTCTCGATAGAGGAATCAAAATCTATTTTTAGACACCGATCGGTAATTCGTGTCTGTCAATTTTTCAATGAAATTTTCTGTTCTTTATGATTCGAAAACTCTACAACCGATAGCATTTCGGATGAAATGTCTTTAACAACCAAAGACGTAGCAGTGAATTTTCTTGTATCGATGAGCCGAGAAAGATAAGCGGAACGCGTTCGACGTTAGTTTCGATCGGTCAGGACGTCAAGAAAGCCCGTTACCACGAGAAAAAGATTAATAAATCCAAGAGAGCAGGTTAACGCGCACGCCTGGTAACAATAACGAAACACCTTTTATGCACGCGTGGATTCCACCTCTTCCTCCTCCACGGCCAGAGGCGCATCTACCGCAACTACCATCTTGACTGTCTCGCTCCATCTACGAGCGCGAGCTTCTTCGCATTCACCTGCTGCTATTCGAAGATCAGCTGCCCTAACCGCCACCTTGGCAGCACCTTGCCGCTTCGCTATCCTCCTTCACCTCCACCGGTACCCTCAGCCTGTTGCTTCGCTTCTTCTCATCCTTCTTCTTCCACTACTTCGATCCGTTCTCCAGCCCTCTGTTCGCGGCAGCTCGTTTCTTTTTCCACCACCTCGATCTTGTCTCCGTTTCTTCTCATCTTTGTCGATCGCTTCTGTTTCTTCTTCTTCTTCGCCTTCTTCTTCTTCTTCTTCTTCTCCTTCTTCTTCTTCGTGACTGTCTTGTCCAGTCGACCACATGCCCCCGCACACACGGCTGGGATTTAAAAAAAGAAAAAAAAAACAGAAAAAAAAGCCGCACCACTCTTTTATGGGGGTCCGAGCTACGTACAGAGTGCAGCGTGCAGCGTGCAGCGTGCAGCGTGCAGCTTGCACACCTGTGACACGCGCATTTCGCCTTCCGACTTTCTGGATGTATTGGCTCTCTTGGGTCCAGTTCGTTCGGCTTGACCTTGCCTCTAATTAGCTGACACGGGCCGCGCACTTTGCAACCGGGAGGCTCTTCTTGATTAAAGATGCAGTTACTCGCGAGAATATTGCCTCTCGAAGACAGCGTTAATCTTGCAGGTTCGAATCTCAAGAAAATCGATATTTCTCGCATCGTCCGATCGTACCAATCGTTTTGGCGGCATCGAAGCTCGATCGAGCGCGGCTGTTGGAGCGATTTTCATCGGATAGGCTTCGAAAAGGGTAAGGAAGCAGGGTTGACCTGTTTTTGACGCTGGTTGTTGCGCAACGCGGCGGGAAACGGGTTATAAACTTGTACGTTTCAGGGGCCTCGGTATAACATTGTAAGAAAAACGAATGGCACCTGTGAGGTTCTTTGTCAGAATTTCTTCATCGGCAGGTAGCAGGTGAGTCGACGTCGGACAATAAGCGCTCGATTCGCGTGCAACGAATATTTTTCACGAATGCACGCGTCCAACGAATTGCTCGGATACCCAAATTCGGCCACGGTGAAAGAAAAACTTGGTAATTTGACAGGCGGAGGCTCGCTCTCTCGCTTCCGACTCTTCGTAATCGCGTCGTTTTTTCGCGGACGAGTCAACGCCCATTTCTGTCGACCGCGTGACCGGAACAAGAAAGATTCGATCTGAGCGTTCTACACGGAGATAAGCAGTTAACGACTGAATGAAAATCGATGGCTTTCTTCACCGTTGCCTCGCTACTTCATTAAACGTTGTACGCAACTACGTGAAAAAGCGCCCTTTCTACTTTATTCGAAGATACGACACCGTCTTCTCGAGAGCTGTAAGGGGTGATCCTGTTTCACCCTGCTCTTTCCCATGCAATTTTTACGCGTTCACGGAAGCTAATCCTCCGAGGGAAGAAGCTCGAGGAGGGTCGCACTTTCGGGTCGTGAGACCGTTAACGTTAACGAAAGAGAGAAAGAAAGAGAGAGGTCGGCTAGCGAATTCCTGGTCGTTCGAGTGGACGAACCAGTGAAGCGGAATGGATCCCGAGGTGGTGTCAGGGCCTTGGTGAAATTCAAACACGGCCCTGCGAAGCGTATCAATTACGCGTCCACCCCCAGCGTCTCTGGTCTCGCCGCTCTGCTCTCTCGAAATCGGTTGGCGCCCCTCGACTTTCCCACGCAACGTTGGCGAGCCGACTTCCATCGCTGCCAACTCCTTCGGGAACTTCTTCCAGTCGACCCCTCCCACAGTTTCCCGCAATAACGAGCCTCTTCCGTTATTAGTCCTACGTTCTAGAACATGGTACGTTATATCTAGAACGTTTACTTCTTCGAACGTTCTAATGAACGCTTGCACGAGAAGAAGGAGGTGCCTACCTAAGCTTCGCGCTGTTATAAACGTTAACTACGATCTATTCGATATCACGATTAATTCTTCTCGAAAACAGCAGGTCGTTCCCTGAAGATCCAAACGACCGACGTAACCGCCACGATCGATCCTTTGGGTTTCGATTCGTGAACGAGAAAGAAAGATAGAGGAGGCAACTCTCGAAAAAGGATCGCCGTGTGTGCCCCTCGCGGAAAAAAAGACGAGTCCACCACTGTGGGAGATCGCGTACGCAGGGTGCAGGCCGGTCGACGAGAAGTCGTGAGAGGAACCCTGCCCAGCGAGAGAAGGACGGCCTGAATCACCTGCGGTGCACCTGCTGTGCAGGGGGCTCCTTCGGTCCCGTATTAAAAGTGTATCAGGCTTTCCACCTCCTCCTCCTCCTCCTCCTCCTCCTCCTTCTCCTCCTCATCCTCCTCCGTCTCTTCCTTCACCCTTTTCTGTCTTCCTCTTCTTCTTCCGCGGCTCATTCTCCTTCATTCTTTGCGTCCTATTGCTAGCGATCCTCCCTTTGGTTTTACTTCGGCCACCGCATCTCTGTACTCTTCCGCTCACAAATATTCAATGACTTTTCTCTCGCGATAATTACTTACCTCGCTTCGATCGATTACTGGCTCCGTGCATTTGCTCGAAACGCTCTATGAATGGGTGCGACACCGTTTCGCGGCCGCAAACTGCGAACCATTACGACCGTTTCGGTTACCTCTCTCCGTTCGCCAAGCCGCTAACTCGGCTCCCGTCTTTTTTGCGTTAATCTCGGACGGCTCGATCTCCGGCATCGACGAGCGGGACAAGCCTGCCAATTGACGGAACGAACCAAAACAAAGTCAAGGGTAATTACATAATCGGTGCTCGATCGCACGATAGCTCGAAGCAGCGGGGTTTCGTCTGACGCAATCGCGTTCTCCTTCTTTTTTTCTTCGTTTTCATTCCTGGAGAAGCTACGGCACGTTTCGCAACAGTAGATGTTGTTTCGTATCGAAAAGTCTCGCCGGCACGTGAACGTTATCCGTTCCCTTAGCGTCTCAACGTCGTACCGCCTTTATATCGATTCGATACGTGAATCGGTGACATTTTTCACTCTTGCGATAAACAGGCCGATCTTACAAGAATTTGTATATCTTTGGCGTTGAATACAGAATCGAAAGGTAATCGTTTCTGGAGCCATCCGTGAAAACGACTGGCGCCTTGCTCGGTGACAGGAGCAAAGGTGGCGGCGAAGAAGGTCAAAGCGATTTTCTTTCTAACGGACGAGCTAGAGGAGTCGGCGGTAAGAGCCGCGGTCACATTTGTTTCACGGCGGCCAGCAGGAGCAGCAACGGCCAACAGGTGTATAGCAGGTGCACACTTGGAGCGGCTTCGAGAGTGCCCCGGAGAGCTAAAAAGTTTCATGTCCACCTGAAGGTCCCACACTAGAAACCAGGCGACTTTCAACCGTCGTTTTCTTCAATGCCACCACCCCTCGGCTCCCACCCCACGGAGCCAGCCCACGCTTACCGCGTACCGTGCCCAATGGACGAACAACCCATCCTCCGTGTTACCGCGACAGCACAATGCCATACGGCAAAAAAGAAAGGGTCGGTAAACTCGAGTTTGGATGTTTCCCGGCCGAATTTATTTCCTTCCGCGTCAACGACGCAACATTTGAGGCATCTCGAACCTCGGTATCGTTTCTTGAAAACGAACAGAGAAACGTAATCGACGGGCAAAGAAAAGAAGATTCCAAGACAATAGGGAAGAAAGAAAACGTCGATGAAGACCGGAAAGGCAGGAAGAATAGAAGGAAGCGAGGATGAGCACCTGCGTCTCATTATCGATCATCTATCGAACAGGGCCACTAGTTGGGTCTACCCTTCAAATCACTATGCGCAACTATGTTTCCGACCGTTGAAAATCCACCCTGTGCCGTGGTCACCGTCAGGTGCTTCTTCCTGGACGGCAAGTGCAGGCGGCGCGAATGCTTTCTCGATTTAATGACACGTTGTCCCGCAACAACGTGGACCGGCCACGCACACGCGCCCCGAACCTTTCTTCTCGTGCCGTTCTTCCCGGATTTCCGTTTCCATTCCGTTCCGTTCCGTTCGCCGTTGGTCAACCATCGTTCGTACACGCGGCCAAAACTCGCACGATCCTCTATCTTCGAAGCTGTAATCGAGGAGGAAGCTTCCGACAAGCGTGCGTTTCGCGATACCGCTTGGTGGCCCATAAACGGTGGTCGATTAGCGGTCGTTGTGGACCATCGTTAAACAAAGAACCCTTTTAAAATAATCTAAAGAAAGTGATCTCCGCTCGAGGGAGATAAGAGCGAGGAAAGATGAACTTTGTTCCGCGCAATTTCTCGTTTCCGAATAAATTCGACCGACAGCTGTAGCCACGATGTCGCGTCACAAATTCGTGAAAACAGGAGGCACGAGGTGGTCCGGTACCACCAACTCATCCTTTCGCGGCCAAAGGTACGATAATTAATCGGACAGAGGCGGAACGATAACCGCCGCGACGATAAAGCTGCCCCGCTCGCGCCGGTAAATATATGTTTGCGCATTTTTACTTATCAAAGTTCAATTGAATTAACGATCGCACCTGTATGTTCCTTTCTCCTCGCTAGAGCACCATGGTTGGCAGCTGGGTCTGCCACGCACGGGAAAGGGCGCGTGTGTCGCGCACACGGTATATCGGTACGCGTTCGTGTACGTACAGGTGGGACGAAGTCATCATCCTTCTCCACGAGCGGTATACTCCATCTTCTCGTCCTTATCATAAATTTTCTCTCGTTTCCTGGCCGAGGCGGTCCGAATTCGAGCCACTGACCGACGCACGAACCGTTTCATCGGTTAGAAATTATCCGATTGGTTCGAACGCTTCTATCGTGCTTTGGTAAGAGTCAACGATACCCTCGATCGACGAGTGATGATAGTACAGGAATTACCGCAACAAGAGTGGGCGTGAAGAAGAAGGATGTATAGGTTTGTAAAACGTGGAAGATCACAGGCAAGTGCGAGGCAATCCTTCGAGCTTCGAGCGAAATCCCGTTTACATCCGCTGGAAATCCTACTCGACACCGGAGCGCGTCGAGTAAGAGCGATTTAGCAAAGCGAAATCGATGGAAATCGCCGCAACCAAGATCGAAGCTCTGACTCGAAAAGAATCGACGAGTGTAAGTAACAGCAATTGTGGAGATGTGTACTCGTCACGTCATGAAACAAGTATCGCTTATCGCTTATCAGTCGGCTAAACTAGCAAAAATAGAAGCTGGAGCTATCTTCCGTTGAAATCTCTCCACCTCTGACGGATGCCTTCGTTCGATACGAAGTCTCGGAAGCTTCCCCGATGCGCGAATCCTCGTTAAAAGTAGGATCCAAGGATGATTGGGGTGTAACGATCGACGCGTTCGTGCTGCGTCGTTGAATAAAAAAGGAGCAGTGATTGGTGGTTCGATGAGCAGCAACGGCCCTTTAAATTGTTCCGTGTCACACGCTGCTGTCTTAGCTCAACACTTTTTTACCATCTGTCCCTTGTCGGGCATATGTTGGGGGATAACATCGAAAATGATCCGTAACAGGTAAAGAACTTCTAGGTTTCGACACCGCTACCCGTCTGTCGGCGGTCACCTGTTGATTTCCTTTAAATCAAAATAGTATCGTGCTCTGCATATTTCCACGCTAGACGCGTAGTTGGCGTATCGCATCGATCCGATCGATGCAAAAGTCTAATTGAAAAAAAAGCTGGCAACTTCCGCTTAGAAATTCTCCTTTAGGGCGCGACGGAACCGATCCGTGATTCCAACCCTTCCTTTTCCGGTGTATGGACAAATTCCACGATCGCGATCTCAATGAACAAGAGCATCGATTAAGCGACTGAATGGCGATACAACCCCCGTGAGAGTGAATCGGGGTCTCCATTGACGGAGAGGGGGTGCATGAAAGCTCGCTTGATTTATGAACGAAAATCTCGAGTAAATGCCCGTTTCCGCGCTCCACCGGGCGTGAAATGACTTTGGGCGAGTTCTGCCGCGAGCAGGCCGTCCTCGTCGCGACTGCTACCCGGCCGTGCGTGCAGTTCCGGCACCGAGAGACCGGAAGTACCGGCTCATACACCACGCGCTCGCGTCTACTCCACTTTTACGCATCGCTCTGACCTCGTTTCGATTTCGTCTATCAAAAAGAAAAAAAAAACTATCCCGCGATTCCTTGAATTCCTTTCAATTTTTTTCTTCCCAGTAGTCGATATTCGAGATAGGTAGAGGTTGATTGGTTAGCGAAGATCGTACAATTTTAGCGAAGAACGAACAGTCGGAAACTCATTCCTGTTGGAATTTTAGCGAGCGCGGTCAGTGACTGTGGAAAATATTACGACTGCGTTATGGTTGGATCGAAGCGAGTAGGTCGCTCTCAATTTCATATCTAAAAGTTCAACGTTGTACCGTATCTTTGTCTCGTGATTGATCAACTTATGCTTTTCTTTTCTCGAAGATAGTAGCTCGTTCAGGGTTTTCCGTGCAATTTTCACCGCATTTTCCTTCAGACTTGTACAACTTCGCCATTTACGTTTACGATCGTATTTCTTGATGTTGAAACTTATGCAAAGATAACTGCAAACCATTTACCGAGGTCGAAGGTTGTCTTATAAATCGAGCTCTTATTGCAGCTGGTGTTAGCGCAGACGAAATGTCTTTCATTCCCGCGATAGATTTTCCCCTTCTCTTATCGCCTCATTCTTATGTTTTTATCACAAAAACCGGACAGAAGCAGGTCAAAAATGGGTTTCCGTAGGATAGATCTATTAATATCTATTAATTGGTATCTTAAAAATTTTTTATATCGTTTAAATTATCCAATACTTTCAGCGTTTTCGCATAGTATTGAAAAATAGTTTGATTTTCGTCGCGTATTCTCCAAGAGATTCGATACGACTCGAATCAATTTTCGGCACGAGAAAAATAAAAGGAATAAAAGAACTTTCTCGTATTCTCCCTTTCGTGGTCTCTACCAATTAGCCGACAATATAGCCTTTGATTCAGTCTCGGTGGTGGAACACAGATTAGCCCGTCTCTCTCGAATAATACATCGACGCGCTCTTCTTTGCGAGGACGCTGCTTTTGTCCACGATGCTCTCTACCTCCTCTACCCCTTATCGATCCGAGATTCTAGATCGTATTTTCTTACGTTTATTTTTTCTTCGCCGATAAATATTCGTTTCCGTTCGGGAGCTGCCTCCGAGAATAACGAATCGATGACCTTAACCGGATCGAATTGACATCCTTGTGAACGTGATTGTTATCTTTGATCGATCAACACGAGAATCTAATTATTAACGAAAATATCATTTCCGTGCTTGTTTGGACGGTATTAAGATTGTAATATATAAGATTGTATTCGGTTCTTTTAAATTCTTTACTTGTCTTACTTTACGCAATTAAAATGTATCCTAGACGTTATCGTGTTACAAACAGAAAAATTGTCGTTCTCTTAAAATCAATTGTACGCGTAGAAAGGTCGGTTTGATCTGTTTGCCTCCTATCGAAGCGATTTGTTTGTTGGTGCAATTTTCACCCCCGATCGTTCTTCGGTCCGAAGCTGCTGTTTATAATACAAATTTATCGGGAGCTTTCATTTATCGGAACAGACAGTCGGGTCAGCCTGTTGGCTGAGACACGAACGAGACGTGTACACACGGCACCGCGTGCAGCTGTGCGCGAAATTGATGCCGTGCCGCCTGCTCATTTGCAATTTCTACGTAAGGCGCGCTAGTTATTACCGGACAGCGCGATCAAAAACTCTGCCCACGAAAAAATCGATGAAACGATAAAAACCCGACCGATACGGAGCCACTACCGCGAATCTTGTACCAAGTAAATAAACCAACGTAGTCGCGTTCGCGTAGGCGCTTCAATTAAAAAATGTATCGATTACGACGCGAGACAATTCTACAACTTTTCTTCGAGCGAATGTACGTATCCCTCGTACGTCGCGTTCGATATACTTTGGTTCAAATGACTGAATCGTAGTTTTTCATACAAATTGTATAAATTTTTAATGCTACATTTTTTTAGTATCTTCCACGGTTTTCTATAAAATATATATTCTTTGATACAAATAGGTACGCTTCGATCGTTGGTAGTTTTAGCGTTAAATAACTGGATACGTGGAAGATAATGATTTTCCTCGAAAAAGATTGAAGATAAACGTGTACTTTTAATGTGCAAAACGTTCGCGAGAGTTTACAAATTATGCGATAGTGTATATAACATAAACAACTAAAAAAACGTTTAACGAATACAACTGCGAAATTCGATTTATCTAAAGTACATACTTTGTACTGTAGTACATAGCGCTCTAATTTACACAATATAATTGTTTGTTTTCAGTGGAATGGATGTCAGGTGCGTGAAATCGATGCCACGTCTAGCCACGTCTAGCCACGTTACGATTTAATGACTGGTCTAATTGTCGTCACGGTCCATGACGGATATACTAAGCGGTCGGAATGAAATAGCCGCTTTTATCGTGTCTATGAAATGAGAGTAAGTTTTCTTTCTGCCCTCTCAAAGTTCAAAGGTTGGAACGATAATACGTTCACTTGCCCGACATCTCCGTTCAACAGATAAGAAATCTCCTTCGTTAATTTATATTTGAAGTAACCGCTTGTCTTCGTTATTTTCTCTCATTATCGCACTTCCTTTTATGCGAGTCACTCGAATTTGCTCGGTGACATTACGGCTCGATCGCATAACAAAATGGTCGACAAAACATATTTGCTTTACAATAAACAAGAGCTTAAATTTATTAGCTCGAACTGATAAAAAAAAAAATTTTTATTTTTCCTTTCATTCCCAATTTCTTAACTTCGTTGAAGAAAATCTGATTATTTTTTTAATGCCCCAAAAAATACCTTTATTTTCGTCTCGCAGAACAGGTATATTCGAATCACAAATAAAATACCTTTACTGCGGTTCAAATTATTTTTCAAATCGTTTTTTATTTTACTAGATGATGGTAGAAAGATTCCTAAGTTAGCGATTAAATATTTTTTCCGATTCGTGGTGCCATCTCGATTGAATATAGTAAACGTTTTGTATCGGTAACGCTAATACATCGATTGCACGATGTTACCATTGTAGGACGTTATCCGAATCACGGATAGTAAATTTTTCAAGCAGACGAAAAATATAACCTTTCGCTACAGGGTGTCCAATTATTATCGAAAGTCCGAATGAATTGGAATAAAGGTTAACTGTCATCGTATGTATAATGGCGAATGACAGGGAGGTGTTGAGAGAAATTTGGGATGGTAAAATTCCCGTTTGTTTCACGCTCGATTCGGAGGAAATATGCGAACTGCAAGGACCTGATCCATTTTATCTTATGGTACCTAGGTTAAGTTACTTTCCACTCTGCACAGATAAGGTAAATAATACGAGTTGAATACTATAGAAACAAGTACCTGACCCATTTATAATTCTCTTCTCTTATGTATGGTTTTTTTTTCTTTTTAATTAGGTACGAAAACATTTTATAAGGCATATACAAAGCGACAGTAAACAAGAGCATGAAATGTGGTTAGAATTTAATGGTATCCCCCTAAAATGGCATTATCCGATCGGTGTCCTTTTGGATATTTATTCCAACGATGTTCAATTACCTTGGAATATTGTTGTTCACTTTGATAGGTTTCCAGAGAACGTCTTGATGCACTGTCAAAACAAGTAATTATATCAGAGTACGATTTATTATTTATTTATTTGTAGAAAAATATTTAAGTTAATCGAATTGATATTTTAGAGAAGTAGTAGAAGCATATTTTCTTTCTTGTATAAAAGAAGCAGATGTATTAAAGCACAGAGGCCAGGTTGTATCTAGTATGCAAAAAAAAGATCACAATCAGTTATGGTCTGGTTTAATCAACGACAAGTTCGATCAATTTTGGTCCGTGAATCGGAAACTTATGGAAGCTAGTAACACAGAGGAGGGTTTTAAATACATACCGTTTCGTTGTTACACCACCGAGGACCAATATGTACAGAAACTTGTAAAACCTGTTAACGAGGAAGGTCAGAGAAAAACTTTAAGGCATTTATTGAACGAACTATTCCCAGACAATGAAAATGGTAAATACTGATTTGTTTGTATATGTTTTTTACAGTACTATGTATTATATGTATGATTTTTTTATAGTTAAAGTGCTCACTCATGGTATAGTCCCACCTTTGGAAACACCTCTTCAGTGGATGTCCGAACATTTGAGTTACCCCGATAATTTTCTACATTTAATCGTAATATCATAACCCCTATCGGAGCAATTGAATAATTATCAACCAGAATTTTGTAAACCGTGAGTTCGGTGCTGTTTTCTTTCGCCAGTATGACTGGCGTTCTAATTAAGATCCTTTTAATCTCTATGTCCTTTATCGCATATTTATTTTTTACGAAGCCATAAACATCGCTCTAATTTTTCTTAACGAAGATAACGATTAAACGCGAAGCTGTTATCGTTGCTTGTATTCTTGTAACGCACGAACGTATGCAAGTTTTATCGTAATTGCAATGCTGGACCTATGTTAAGGTCGGACCGACATCGGACCGGATTTACTATAGATCGAACGAATTGTAATTCAATTAATAATTAATAATGTATTGAAAAAAATATATATATTGTATAAATATAATTATATAAATATTTAACAGGATAGCATAACGTGAATGTGAATATTTTAGTAGAAACAAAACAAAGATTAATTAATACCATACTTTCGTAAAAAAAAAAAAAAACTAAGAAAGGGAAAACGTTGAAGATGCCAAGTAATGTAATAAAGATACGATCGTTTAATTTATAATCGAAAACATTATATACGTTATAGGTTAATTTATTGCACAGCTATCCCGAGGTTTTCGATATATCCTTAATATCTGCGAGGACACGGTTCTTCCATCGTTGCGAGTTGCCAAAGAGCCAGCCGGTCTCCGCACAATAACAGGTTGATTTCCGTAGTTACTGTACTCCATGGTTCTGCGGCTCGTTCCAAAAGTTAAATAGTTTACGACTTCCTTCTTACTTTGTTGTTCCTGTAACACACCGATTTACGAGCCATTAAAATAATTACGACTCGAAAGAATGTACATAATCACACATACACAAGGTGTTTCAAAGGTATAGTTTGTGTGTTAAAACAACTATCTCGATTTACAAATAGGATTAATAAAATGTTCTTTCTACATTTTATTGTATTCCAAAAAGTGACACTTTTTATCGATAGGAATACCTTGTCGATTATTTAAAAACCTATTTGTCGCAGAAAAACAATTACTTTGAATATAATTAGGGACGTGTCTTGATATCTTTTGTAAATCTCTTCTTTAGTCAATACAGCCTTTTCCTCGGGTGATTCATAGCGCTCCGTCATTTACAACTATTCTTTGGTAGACTCCAACTTAGTAGACTCGAAACCTGTAACAAATATCAGTTTAGAAATTAAAGCGATGCCCGTTTGATTAGACTCCGTGATTGAAAGATCTTCGATCCTCGTAAAAATTCCTATACTCAACGATCCTGTAAAACTATCGATCAACGAAGATTAAAGTTTTCTATTTTGAAAAACGATGTCTACCAAGAGAAAGGAAAAAAGTATACACGCTAACGTAGGAAAAATGTATTTACACTGTTTTCAAAATTAATATTCTCCACTTTATTCAACTATAATACTTTTCCTCTCGATCAGGTCTGAGAATATATCATAGTACATTATTAATGTATTATGGTATACCGGTAAGTTGATCGCAAGATTTAGCTTTTTAAAACAACTTTGTTAAATCGAAGATCGTTGATAAAATACGGTCTGGTTCGATGCTTTTTAAAGTCGTTGGTAATTTATAAGCACTGTCCGATGATATCGGCGGACGGACAAGATGTACACGGTAAGAATAATCAACGAAACTTGAGACTTTGTCGCCCCGTTGATCGTTAACTCGCAAACAGAAGGCACGTTATTTGTCTATTGGAATGAAGCCAGGAACTTTTTGGTATCCCATTCGAATTTCCGGTTGAGAACGCCAGACGCGTGGAATTCTGTCTTGAATTTTTTAGCATTGCAGACGCTATTTTATTACTCTTGAATACAAAACGATTCAGCAAAACATATAGCGTTACACAGTCATAAAACTTGTTGCAGGGAAATCAACTTCGTTTACTCGGACTTAATATTAATTCAAAACAATTTACATCTCCGAATATGTGACCAAAGTAAATATATAATTTTAATGTAAATTTTTTGTTTACACGTGCCACTGCACCCTTCCTAATTGCATTGCACCAATCGGTGACATTTATTGGCGTTGATTGAAGCGTTGCATCAGTCATACTTTGATTCAAGGTCTACTTTGCGCGCACGCGGTGGCCTCAATAAAAACGAATAGCGTCGTTATTGCAATTTAATATAGAAAACTTTCGACAAACGTCATTAATTCTTTAATACGGACACATTCCATATTATTGAACACATTTTGCAATCGAAGATAGCACTGATTTTATTTTCTTATTATTTGTAATTTTTAATTTTTTAATCAAGCTTAATATTTTTAAATTAGTTGCAACCCAAGGGAACGAAGTATATGGCTTGCAATGAGAATAATGATATATTTATTAATCTTTGAATGAAATTGCAGGGAAGAATCGATAAATCAGTACAACTGCAATGCTACCGTCGATAACACGAGTGCCTGTAATTTACGATCACGTTAAAGCTTTCATAAATTTGCAGAAAATTTACGACAACATTTTGAATCAAATGTTTTTTACCATTATACGATTTGGAATTAATTTTTGAAACCATATTTTATTAAGCATAATTCAGTATATATGTATAGATCGCATGAAATTAATTATATCTCCGGTTTAATTGTCGCTTATTCCAATTCAATTAGTTAGAGCATATGCTCCAGTGATACATAAGAATATGTTGCATCACACGCACGTGTGCAGCTGCATGCATCACATTCTTCAGTCTCTTCGTAAGTTCAAAGAAACGTTCTATAAAAACTGCAATTCATTTTGTTTCTATTATGTTACGTCTTCCTACGCTTCAACGATGAATGTAAATAAGAATACACTGGTTGTTTCGTAAAAACTCATCGAGTTTTAACAATGAACAAACGTTTAGCAATTCAAAAACAAAAAAAAAGTGCAAAACGTTAAAAAACCTTTACATCATTTATCGGCACGAGTGCATAGTCGACGAACAACTGCATGGCGCGCAGGCAAGCGTGTGGTTGCGTGCTTAGAAAGTTTAGCGAGTACGTGTGCGATCGTCGATCCGCGGATACTACCAATCAACCACGATAACGGAAACAATGCATCGATTGCAAGTCGTACAATTGTATGAGTGTGCATCCGACGTGACTACTTTCAGTACACGAGTCACCATGAGTTGGCTTCTGCTTATCTCCGGCATGGCTACAGTCCTCGTTCAAACGCGGCACAATTATTTACAAGCATCGCGAAATTGTACTTATTTTACTTTACGAAGGTAAAACACTTGACATAGGGTACTGCAGAATATCTGAAAATTTAGTACATCTAACGTGTACCGTGTAATTTGAAATAGAACATCGCAGCAACAGTATTTCACGAGTTTCGTGGTGTATGAAACGTTTCATTAGATAAGATTAACATCTTCGTTAAGAAAAAGAAAGAAAGAAAAAATAATCGTTAAAACAATAGCTGGAATGATATCGATTTGTGATTTTTCAAACGTGTTCTCGAACGACACAAGATACCTACTAGATATTTCTTGAAACACCGAAACTTTATTCCTGTTGTTGCCGTTAGAAAGAAGAAGGAGAAAATACAATAAATTCGTAACGACGATAGAAAAATTATAAATTCGATAAAGGACAAATATTGCGATCGTTCGAGCAAATTATCTATTTTTTTTTTTTTTTTATATCCGTAACTATGTTTTTATGCTCGTCACACGAATCGATAGATCGCCCAATACATAGTCGAGCGGAACAAGATTGAGATCAAAGACGCCACCGCTCTCTTGAAGTCAACTTGTAAATCGGCGTTTGTATCTTTGTTGAAGTGTGTCAACTTTTCTTAAATTATCAGTTTTCTCGTTATCTCGAGGCGCTCGGTTTGTCATACGCGCGCGGGCCTCAAACAAATGCATATAATCATATAGGTTCTCTCAATTGGGTTATCTGGATGCGATTACTAATATTTAAAGCTAGAGAAAAAGTTACACGGCTGATATTATATTTTCGAGGGTAATGAACGCTATAGAGCAACGATTCTACGATATGAATTTGGATTCTACGATAGAAACGTTATCACAATCTGTTTTTATATTAAATATTGCGAAGCAGTTTGAAAAAATGAAATCTTCGATAAAGGAAACACGGTGTAGTCAAGGTTGAAAAGAAAGGAACGACAGCGCTATTATGATCGATACAGAATAAAACAAACGGAACTTTCATTTAAAATAGTCTCTTATATTTTCTCTCAAATTTTCATAATCTACGCGTGTGTGTATAATACAATATTTAATACAATGATTTTTGTTTATTCAATCATACAAAAAAAAAACGACACGTGAACGATGCTTTTCTCACCGTGCACGACGATCATTCTCAATCATTTTCAATCATTCTCATTCCCTTTCTCTCGAAACCGTTCAGTTTCTCCCTCTCACGCTCTCGCTACGTTGCTCTCGGTGAATCACAATAACGGATATGGTCGGTAATCGGGCACGTTTTACCGACAAATTGAGAAACATGCGTGCCGTCGGGATACTCCAAGGCGATGAATCGAATAATGGATCAAAGAGAGAAAAATACGTAATCCCCGGAAGGCGAGGTATCAACGATTCTTCCGTTACTACACCTTGAGCTGCCTTTCGGCGAAGGAGCTCCCATTCTTTCCGTTTTAGTTGTCGATCAATTCTCGGAACGAAAACACGACCGATCCATCGTTTGAAAATCCAACGCGAATTAAATGCAAACCGCTAATAATGACCGAAGACAGACAGTGGACGGGCGGAGAATATAATATCAAAGGAAGGAAGAAAAAAAAAAAAAAAAATGTTCTACGTACGTTAATATTTCAATCGATCTAATTTATTCGATCAAAAATAAAAGAAACAAAATAATGGTTTTCGTTTGATGCAGTCGAAACAACGACCAATAAATAAACGAATAAATCTGAATACTGATATTATAACACGCTTGGACGAGTCACCGGTGTTCTCTTTCGCGGAGCATATCCTTGCCAAGAGTCGCGCGAGAACGCTTCTTCGCTGCGAAGAGGATTATGAAAATATGTGGCTCGTTCTAAGGACGCGAGACACTTTGGTCCTTGATTCCTCCTCGTACCAGCGAAGCTATAAGGCACGAGCGATCTTTAAAAGGCACCGGGCGAGTTTTCAGGCGCTTCGTTCGTACATTTACATACAACTTGATCGTATTAAAATATAATAATTATGTATACATATACATATTTATTTATATTTATATATATATATATATATATATATATATATAAACTCGGTCTGTCTCTATCTTTCAACGCTATATATAAATTTTTTTGTACATATACGATACACGAGCATTATGCTTACAACATAATTACTTTTTTTATTTTGTGTGTGTGTGTGTGTGTGTGTCGTTCTGTGTATACATATCTCTACGTACGCGTGTGTACGGACTTTAAAACGCGGGGGCTCGCCCACGAAACTTTTCTCCCCACTATTTCGAACCAACCATTCATTCCCTTCACGCCTCTGCCCCACTCTTTGTCCTCCGTTCATACAGTTTGATGCACTTAAAAAATATTGCTTATACAATGCTTTATGCCTCGTTTAATAGACTCTTATGGGCTCTGCACACGGAACACGAGCGTGCGCGCGTTCGAAACGCGCGCTGATACACACGCAGCACGCACGCATTTATTTCTCGCACTATCGAGCACGCTCTCTCTCTCTCTCTCTCTCGTCAGTCGGTTCGACGCTACGTTTATTATGTAAAACGTTGTTATGGCATTATGTAATTCATTATGGCTTATGATTACGCTATATTTTATTGTACATTGCCACCTTGACCCCATCGACGAACGCGGACAAGGCTAATACGGTTGCTTCTCCTGTCATCGCGACTTCCGATTCTCGAAGTCGATTTTTTGTTAAAAAATATATTAGAGATCATGGTAAAAAAGACAAAAGATGAGGTAAAAAATTCGTCGATATGTTTTTCAAATATATTGGATAAAACCGTAATGGAGAGCGCAAAGAATATTTTTTTTTTTTGTACTCCAAAGACATAGGTAAATATCGTTGACCTACGCATGACGCGATCTATCCGAAGCGCAAGTGCATCTCGCTGGTCGATAATGCCCGCGACTGTCGTAACGCGTGAGATTAGTCGCGCTTGGAACGAGCTCGATTGAGACTGAATATTGAAACATTGACGTAACTGCTCCGTCTGCGATAGTAATTTACAAAATTGCCCTTCTTTGCTGTGACGCGTTCAATTGCAGAATCGTAGAACGCTATTTTCGGTATCCCATCCAGATGAAACTTTCTCGGGAAACCATATTTTTGCGAATTGCGTCACACGCATAGTTATCTCCTTCCTATCGATTCTTGGAGATAGCGATCGATTATCAGAAGCGTAACGGAACAAGGAATTTCTGAGTTTTTTCCGTGATCGTCCGCTGATTCAGAAACTTTCTTTGCGATGATAGCGGGGAGGACGTTTGACGATAAAAAGAAAAAAAAAAAAAAGAAAAAAAAAAGGAAAGAAAGAAAAAAAACGTACGCGTTATCGGCTCGAGAATCGGAACAAGACAGACGGAATACTGCGAATCGAAGAACGAACGCTAGAAACGATATAAACGCGCGAATAATTTATAAGAATAATTAAGAACATTTCGTGGTCCGTTCCGCGAACGACTGCGCTAGCCTAAATTCGAATCGCGACACGATTGTATCTTTAAACATTCGATGCTAGACGACGCCGAGTCCCTGTGTGGTTTTAATATTTATATTCATATGTATTAATATGTATATCGTGTAAGGCACGCGGGTTTTTCGAAGCGTTCTCGTGTGTGTGTGTGTCTTTTAACCAACGCACGAATCGTTTCGACGTGGTACGTTGGATTATCAAAAGTTCCATGATCAATAGTAATTAAAGTATTTACAATTACCTACTTTGTTGCGTTACGAATTCCTTAAATTTCTCAACGGCAAAACGATTCGTCGTTTAACGATCCTTTCCGTCTTTCTTCGTTTCATGGATATCTCGACAGAAACAAGACACAAATTTGTACAAAATATACTTCTATATACGACTAAATCTACGTGTAAGTTTCCTCTGCGTCCCATCGTTCCAGGATCAGCGAGAAAAAAGGCACGGATGTGTGACCTCGAACGGAAGCGGTCACGACAAATTTCTCGCCAAGTCCTTTTTCCAACCTATCGTCCCTTTTCTTCCTCCTCGAGGTCGGAAATTCGATACAAAAATATCCACGAATGGCGATTCTAGCGTAGGGATCGAGCCGGAACCGCTTCGAAAGTGCACAATTCGCTACGATCAAAATTCGAATCCAATCGGTTCGATTCTCCTACGCCAGTTGTATTTACATATTTACAAATAATTAATCGAGGAGGAAGGAAACGAGAAACCCGAGGAAAAATCGCGAACGAGCAGGCTGAGAGGGGAGAGAGTACCGGAAAAGAAGAGATAAAAAACGGAGATGAAACCCTGTCGTAATACTTGCGCACCGTGCGTGGAGCACAGGTGAGCGAATGGAAGAAATTGTTTGAGCAATTAAACAATATCTAGAGATCGATCCTCGACCGGACGCGGAACGAGAAGAGCGACGGCGGTTCGTAAAAAACTCTGGTGCCGCGACACCGACGAGCTACCGAGAAATCCGATCGACCAACCGGAATCGAAAAACCATTCTACGAGCACAGAAAAAGAAAAACCGGTAGCCATTTCCCACGGAAAGAAGACGATCCGTTCGCGCCTCTTTGTGTCTCAACGTCTACCACGAATCGAGCGTTTTCCGCGAAAGCAATTGATCGAAAAATAAATGCGGTATCGTCGGGCTGTTACGTAACGGATCAGCAGCGCGAGAGTTTTCTCAGCGATCGGTATCATCCAGAGACTGACATAATTCTGTAATTATAGCGAGCATACTCGACCTCTAAACGGCCTAGCTGATAGCCACCGAACGCGTTAATCTCGATGATAAAACGATGCAAAAAAAAAAAAAAAAAAATTCTCCACGCGTATCTTTGCGCTTGATTTTTAGGAGGGGAGAAGTAGGAGTGAAAAAACCACAGGGGTAGCGGGAGGAACAGACCAGGTTTGAAGAAGTTGGAAGAAGATGCAAACCGAGGACAAGACCGTGTATAATCTCCTTCCACGTACCGGCTCGTCCAATGGCCGATTAAGACTTTATCGTGATGTACAACGTGACACCGACGATCCGGGGAAACGATAAACGCTTACGTGGCGTGCGACGTGTCGTAAATCACGTACCAATCGATCCTTTCATGGTGAATCCTTTCCAAGAGGTCCTTACCGTTCGACGAGTACTTAAGAATCGATTTTAGGCGGTTGATCCGAATAAAAAGTTTCGTTCGTTCCCAACTTTAAGCTCAACGATAACTATTGAATATTGATTCCGTGGTATTCGATGTCGGCCAATTGGACGAATCGGTTACCAAACAATGTTTTAAAAAACGATAAAATAAACCATCGCTCCCGTTTCGCGAAATCGAGGATCGGAAAAATTTTTCAATTAACTGAAACGAGGACTCGTTGGATACCTAACGAACGCGCTCCTGACCTGCGGGAACTCGGTGTACGGACTCGGATGAGTCCTCCAGGATACCGGCAGTCTTAAACTAAGCTCGAGAGCATAGTCGTGGCCTCTGCCTTCGTTCAAATTGCAGATACTTTGGCAGTTGTTGTTGTTGTTGTTGTTGTTGTTGTTGTTGACGATGTTCTGGCTACTGACAGGCGACGAATCTCTCCGAATCGTGTACTCTTTCGATGGCTTGCTCACAGGATTGTCCAAGTAGGGTTTGAACAGGATGGCGTCCTTCTTCGAAATTGGCCCTGGAGGCGGAGGCGCGGCGGACGCCGGTGGCGTTGGCACGGTGCTCGTCACCGGCTCCGTTCTCGACGGAGAGGCATCGACGAGCCTCTTTGGCTTCACCAGACAGAGCGGCATTTCCTGAGGAGGCACTTCTTGGCAGGAATTCGTTTTGATCGTATCATCGGAATCCAGGCAGAGCCTCTTGGGCGACGATACAGTCTCGTAACAGCAAGAAAGAGTGCAGAGCTGTCTCTTCAACGGCGAGGACAGTTCCTCCGCGTGCTCGGGAATCGATGCGATCTCGGACGAATATTCTCGGGGAGAATAACAGTACAGTCTGGTCTGCGAGTCCGAGTAGCAAGATCCTCTTAAGGAGGCTTCCTGGTAGCACGAAGCGGCCGACGCGACAACGTGGCTGTCCATGCAACAGGAGAGATTGCAAGAAACGACGGGCTCGCTCTCGGAAGTTGCATCGATCCCATTGGGATGCTGATAGTATGGAAGATGCTGCGAGGAAGAGGACGAACCAACGTCGCAACAGTAAAGAGGCGGAGGCGATCGCTCGTAATCGGGTTCGATACGATCTTGCGATAAGCTAGAAACGTAGTTCGACGTCCTTAGATCTACCGGTGAGTCACCGGAAGCGGCATCCTGGATGGGTCCGAGCCGCTGCCTCGAGTTTCCACGAAGAGCGATCTCGCCCCTGAGCTCCGTCTCCTGTCCGAGCCATTTCTGTACCTGGCGTCGATTTATGCCGAATTTTCTGGCAGTGGCGCGTTGATTGCCCGCCACGCCGGCATCTCGATGGAAAGCGTCGAGAACGTCCAGCTTGAATCGTAGGGAGAAGGATCGTCGACGAGCGAGTTCGTTGGAGGTATTGTGGCTACCGGAAGAACACTCGAAAGGGTCCACCTCGCTGTCGGAGCAGCTTGTGCTGGATCTGCCGGAGCTAGCCGGTCCTCGAGGACTGGAAGGCAACGAGTATCCTTCTCCATCGTGGACCGGACTCACCGGACACGAATCGGCAAGAGTCAACGTAGCAGCAGGTGGTCGTTGATAATCGGCGTACGAGGATGCAACGACGGCTTCTCTTCCCTCCTCGACGGTCACCACCTCTTCATCCTCCTCCTCTTCCTCCTCCTCCTCTTCCAACTGGATTTCTTTCTTGACCACCGCCCTACCAATTTCTGCCTCCTCCACAATGTCCTCCGTTCCCTTCTCTTCGATATGGGCCGTCGTTGTTTCCTTCGGCTCTCTCTGGTGCGATCGATGCAGGGACGGGATCGGGTTCTCGGAATCCGGCGTCGGTGACGCGTGTGCGTGTTGGTATTTGTGTTCGTGTTCGTGTTCACGTTCGTGTGCGTGTGCGTGCTCGTGCACGTGCACGTGCAAGCACGGACTCGCGGAGGCCCGTGGGGAATCGAAGTGAACGGAAATGGTAGAGCTCGAGCTGGAGCTAGAGCTGGAACCGGTGCCGTTGGCTCGATGCGAAACAGGCGAGAGTGGGACCCTCGAGATACCGGGGGAACTCGTCGACTCGCACGGCCCTGGAGTCGCCGCCGTGTCTGGGCTCGATCGTTCCGTCTTTATCATCGACGGCGCTAGCAGCAATCCGTACGATGATTTTGTATCCATCGACGAATCCACGTCCCCGTAATTTTGACGAGATCGATGATCGTTCGGTGGAGAACGATGCCGATGCAACGATGTCGCAGGGATCGCGATCTCGCTCTCGTTACCATATCGATGTTCTTGACGAACGGGGACACGATACGATGTCAGAGTTTGGTATACCTTAGCTTCGTTTCGACCCTCAAAATGTTCGTGTTCTCGTTGGCCGTCCGAATTTAGAACGTAGTAATTGGGTTCCTGGTCCGCGCGTGGCTCCGAGTAACCGTGAACGTCCACCGTTACCTGTACTCGATCCTCGGCTTCCCGACGTTGATGATGTTGCTCCGGATTGATAGAATATTCCTGATATCCGAGACGAACGGGCAAAACCGTCGCCGTGCCGGATTGTGAAGCAGCATATTGGGGCGAAGAGGGTGAACCACCATGAGGAGGATGGGAAAGAAGAGGTGGGGGCCCTTGCTGTGTAGCCAGCTCGTCGCCGTGCAGTCTGGCGAGGCTGAGGTTCAAGGCCGGCGCTGCTGGAGTCACGGTAGGCCCCGTGGCTTCCGTCACGGTACCGTCCGGCTTGGAAACACCCGCGGAAGAGATCACTGTCGTCGAGACAACTCCGGTATTTCCAGTCTCGGCACAACTGTTTCTCAAATTATCCTCGCACTGTAACCACTTTTGTATTTGACGTCGATGAATACCGTACTTTCTCGCGGTGGCTCGCTGATTTCCACGACAGTCGATGTCGTTTCGATACGAATCGAGAACCTTGAGCTTAAAGGCCGGTGCGAATATCCGTCTGCTACCCATCACACCGACCGATTTCCTCGCATTTGGTTGTTGTTGTTGTTGTTGTTGCTGTTGCTGTTGCTGTTGCTGTTGCTGTTGCTGTTGCTGCTGCTGCTGATGATGTTGATGCACCGATTGCTGTTGCTGTTTCTGCTGCAACATTTTCACCGCGCTTCCCTCACCGAGCACCTCGCTTACACCATGAGCCATAATGTGTATTTCGCGCACCGAACTATTCCGCAGCGTGACGATGACCGTCACGTCGAACACGGGAACGAGAACGACGGCGACGATGATGACGATGAGCTTCGAAACCGGGCACTGCCAACAACGCACGGGGGTACCTTAACGCGTAACATTGCACGAAGTGGCCTGGCCGCGCCGCGCACGGAGTTCCTTTTAGGTCTTGGTAGATGCCGTAACTAATTTTCATCCCCACCATCGGCGACGACTGCGGCTGCTTCCCACTGAAACGGTCTTTCCCTTCCCCTCTCACGTCACCGGCTCGCTCGCTCGCTCGCTCGCTGGCTCGCTCGCTCTATCGTCCTTTACCATGCACTCCCCTCTCTTTGCCGCACTCTCGGTCTCTCGGTCTCTGGCCGTCGTTCCCCCACTACGTTCATCCGTACTCTCACCCTTTCTCTCTCTTCGTCGAGGCCGATCGATTCTTCGTCCTCTTCGCTCTATCCAGAAAGCGCCCCTCGACGTCCCAACATCCTACTCGAACAGCACAGGCGCTAGTCCACCGCCGCGGGCCACCACCAGTCATTCTTCTTTCTTTGCGCCACCGACCTAACCTCTACCAACTCCTCTCTTTCTACGGCTCTCGTCATCCTGCCTGACTACCCGCACCCGTAGGCGCCCCACCCGCCTCTCCCTCGCCCCTCGCACGCTCATGCCTTTCTCTCCTCCCTTTCACACCTCAGCGCCGTAAAACGCCGCCATTTTGTGTGCTCACTTCCGTTAATGACGCGCGCGGGAAACGTCACGCCGGCGTGACGACGCTTTCGGCGCCATGTTGTCTGCGGTGCTCGTCTGATTGCCTGCCTGCCCGTTTGCTCCCTCGCTGCTTACCAACGCTCTCGAGTCGCGCTAGCCAGCATGGAGCCGTGATTTTTGCTTGCCTTTCTCCTCGCGAATCGACCGTACCTTTTCTCGCCTTCGCTCCGCTATGCTCGCATATGTCACGCAGCATTTTATTCTATGCGTTTAATTCCGATCCGTTTAATTTCGTACGAATCGTACGAATCGTAACAGCGTCGAAAGAATAGCCGAGGCGACTCGAGTTGCGATGTTTTCTCGCACGGCTGAGATTAGGCGTGTTATCTAGGTTAAATCGTTGAAGACCTACGTCAGGCTTCGCACACGGTACGATTCTTGAAAGCTCACCGTACCGAGCGCCAACGCGACGACCATCGTCTAGGAAGTTTTATTGGCATCGAATAAGGAGAAAGGTCGGCGAGGCAAGGGGATTTTGTCTTCCAGGAAAAGCGCCCGTGGCCGTGTTAGCTTAGCTGGTAGTGGTAGTCTCGTTAAGGTTGAAGTCGTCCCTATTATAGCCCAGGTGGGGTAATGCGATCTGTATTGTTCTTTGCTGGTTATTACCAACATTCTACCGGTCTACCGTTACGAGTCATTACCAGTTGGTTATTCCTCGTAATTCATCGCGTTCTTATTTTCGTTTCTCGACTGCTCGCTTCGATCCACCACCAGTTATCACTGAATGAGATTTCGAAGCGTACCATGCGAATCGCACGTTCCTCGCATATACGTAGTGGAATGAGATCATGTTGTTTTCGTGGCGTGAGCCGACAGTTAATATGTTTAGCTTTACGCGCGGTTGCCATATCGCTGTGCCGCACGTAGGCCGCAACGTATACGGACGCGGTGAGACCTGCGAGCAGTGACGCAAGCCGTGTATTCGTATATACTTTGGAGGAACAAGAGGAAGCGAGACAGGTCGTGTGGAAAGAAACGAGTCGAGGCCTCGTAAATTTCCACGATTCGCGCCACCAGCAGAAACCGAGACCCGACCCGATCCTCCTGCGGTTCCACGAAGGAGCACCCTACTGCATTTCTAAGAATCTTGCTGGTTATTCTCGCTTCGTCGATCATACCGACTCCGAGCCCCTCTGAAATACATCTGACTACCAGTAACGTTACGACCAGAGGATACCTGCCTTCTGAGCGCGATCCAACCTTCGCATAGTTTTATAAGCGTGCCTCATCCTTTTGGTATTTCCCGTCCGTCGTTAAACGAATCGAGTTTTGTCCACTCTCGTTGCATCGAATCCCGCGACGTGCTCCATCGTAGCATTTCTTTCGTCGTAATCGAGCTATCTACGTCCGTCGAACAGAAACGAGAGCGGTATAGCGATCGTGGAATAATATCGGTAAGAGGCATATCGTGTGGAAAGCGGCGTGGCGGTAGCAGACCGGCAGTCGCCTAAGTACGCCACGACGGCTGGCACGTTCATCGGATTTGTCCTTGGGACCGAAGGTAGGCGCAGCCCGTAGTCCGAGGACGTGGCAACGCAGCGGCCAGGCTCCCCCTCCTTTGTCCGTCGGCCGGTCTTGCCAGACAGGGTGTCGCCAGCTCGGTCGGTCGGCGGGCTGTCGGGTTGCTGCGAGGGGAGAGAGGAAACGAACAACCCGATGGTGTAAAGGGGCAAGGGGATTTCGTAGGTCTGTGTCTGTATAAGCGTGTGACGGAGCAGGATTTGGGGGGAAGGGGCACGCTATGGGAGGGAATCGTTCCGAGCAGATTACACGGGAGGAACGGAGCGGAACGAGAATAGAAGATAGAAAGAAGGAGACAGATCTCGTAATCGTAAGGTCGAATATGTGTGCGAGTGTTATAGGATCGGTCGTGGACCTACATTCACGCGGATAGCCATGTTTGAAAACTCGCGTCCCGCTGGAATGTAGCCTGCAGGGGCACCTTCGTTCATTTCCCTCTCTCTCTCTTCTCTCTTTTCTCTCTTTCCTCAACACCACCCTACGCGATTCTCCGGTTCAAAGCTCGACGACGATGCTCAGACGCCTACCTTCGTCTCCACTGACCCCTCTCGGACCCTCTTTTCTCTCTCCCTCTATGTCCTCCTATGGTTTTTCCCTTCATCGGCCCTTCCTCCCGCTCCACTCCACTCCACTCCCCGGTCGTTCCATGCTTGGCGCCCCAAATGGTCGCGTAACCAGAGACGCGCCTCTGGCCTGGCCTCGCTTGGCCTGGTCGCGCCAGACTTCTTGGCGCCCAAATGATGTACGCCGACCATTCTCTCTTCTCTCTTTCTCCCCCATGTTCGTTCGCTTCGGCTTCGCAGTCTTCGCTTTCCTTGCTCTCTTTTCACTTGCTTCTGCCTGTGTGCGTGTGGGTACGCGACAGTCGAAGGATAGAGTTAGAGCATTGAGAGTAAGAGTAAGCGAGACGATGCTCTTCTATTTACCACCGCCTCGACTTGCGACACCTCACCTTTGAGTCCTGTGTACCATACCACTCGTGTGGCCCTTACCTACCTTACTTGTACGGCAAGAGCCACGTGAGAATGCAAGAGTGAAAGAAAAGGGCGTAGCGGTCGCGATTCCTTGCAAAAAGCGCATTAGGCGGTCCTCGCCGTTATCCTCGTCTGCGTTGCTTCGGTATAGAAGCGCATCGTTCAAGGGTTCTTGGCAAACGTAACGCAGCCAGTCGCTGATTGTGATACTTATTCTGTTCAAACGATTCATCGGATCGTGTCTAAGTCTGAAATTGTTCAAGTTTTCGTACAGTTGGCTGTTCTCCGGTATACGTATGTATGTGATATCATTTTGCAACGTACGTTTCCAGAGAGTCACTTTCAAACCTTAATTTGTTACTCCGTTCGAATATTTATACTTTCGTTCGTCCTTATATTTGATAAATGTCTGACAATCTCAGTCGAAGGGAAGCATCGGACCGGAGTTCTCTCAATCGCAGCATGATAAACCATGATGTAGTTGCATACAACGTAAAATCAATTTATCCGTGCTCTTTTGTTCGGAATTGAGAATGAAGAGCGGCACTTGCTAAAATCACAGGCTCGCGTTTATAACCTAAGTTTATTTACGTACATGCTAACTGGGAGAGCGCCACACGCGCATCGAGGCATACAGTTTCATTGGTGCGTGTTGGTGTTTGCATTGCATGCATCATCCTGTGCGCGTGTATACGCTTCAAATTTAATCGGTTGGATAAATGGTAACAGATTACGTATCATGTATAGCAATTCTGGTTCTGTGCTTAATTTTCGACGTTAAATTTTTTAATCTGACACTTGGGACCCAAGTTTGGTGCATCGAAAAATTGTAGGAGCCGAAACGTGTCCCCTTGTCCATTAACGGACAAAGTCAGCCTCGGTCAGCAATATGTACGCATACGTAGGTTAAGCGTCACAGTTGGTCGCATCGCTCGTTTGCCCACGTATGCATACAGAAATATACCTTCTCCGTAGGCGGTCGCACGATGGCGCCTACTCGCGCATACCTGTGCATACCTGTGAGCCCGAGACTAACCTCGTGGAACGAAACTCTCGTTTCATCGAGATTCTTTCGTTCGCTCGGTTTGTTCGTTTGCATTTGCACCATCACCCATTCGCTTTTTTTCGCGATATCGCCAAGACAAAGAAGGAAAGAGTAACCGATGAAAAAGAAGACGTAGAAAGAAGAAGCGTTATCGGGAACAAATGCAAGGATCGAAGTACACACGAGCAAGCGAAATGCAGCAACGCCCACGTTTACGACTCCACGAGAAACATACACATGCTAACCTTTATCTTATCATTGGCGAAGGCGTATCGAGGTTGACGAGGTTGCCATGCGTTTGCCTTTGATACGACGACGAAAGACAACGACGCAGATGGCCACGATTCGAAACGACTACTAGCATCTTCGGTGCTTAGTTTTAGCGAAAACCTTGGATTCGAGCACGAAATCGTTACGGGTGTAGTCTCTCTCTGACCTCGACGGCCACTACGTCGTGGTTCGTTTTATCGACCGAGCGGTAAAAAATTAAAGGACTGCTAAAAAGTCAAGCATTATCCGCGATTCTCTTTATCGACGCTCGAATGCTATTTTTTTTTTTATTACACTTTCCATTAAACATTTTCTTAGTCTTTGCGATGTATTAGCGTTGTTGATTTATCCAGTAACTCTTCTTCGTGTACGTGTATCGGTGTATGCTATGTCTGTTAAAAAGTATACGCGATCCTTCCTTCTTATCCAATTAAATGGTTTCAAAACTATTCCGATTGCTTTAATATTTTTAAATATGTTTTTAAATCTCAAATTCGATTAATCACCAAGTTAAATGCGGTCAATGATATTCGCTGCTGTTCAAATGATTCAGTCGTTTCATCGGTATTGCAAAACCTCTTTTAACGAGTGGCTGAAAATATTTATCGTCTAGATAACCGCTGTCTTCGAGGGTCGAGAGCAGTTAAGCTCGTTAAATTTGTTATCGATTAATGCTAGCCTTTGAAACCTCATTAAAGCATGACTCGTCATCTATATTCGATTCTGCGGAACGTCTACAATGCGACGGACATGTTGAAATTCGCGCGGTATTTGCAATTTTCTTTCGATTTTAAGAAATTATGTTTCACGCTTGTTTATCCGATGCATAGCTGATCAATTTCAAGTATTCGATCAACGATACGAGTTAATTTTGAAATTGACTCGAACGTATGTTTACGATGGATGCAATTGCCATCTATTTTTAAACGACGATGTCGCAATTATTTTTATCTAGAGCCAACTAACTATTCATCGACTGCAAGCGTATCAAGTGATTCATATTATTACTTACTGCAATAATAAACGCACACACGTGCATCTTTAAAACGCGCTGCTGCACAGAGATCGATTATTCACAAGCCCGAAACGCTTGTTGGCAGTTGACCAATTGTTTCAATTTGTTTATGCGTCTGGTTGTTCAAGAATCGCGTGTCGCATCGATCGACGATTGCCCATGGAGATGGAGATCTCGAATATCTATCGCTAATAAGATCTTTTAGATTTTGCGAGAATTTCATCAGATTACTCGAAATTTAACGTCGAATGGAAAGAAAAGGATGAAATGGGTTTTCGAGATTGATCTTTGTTTAATTATTAAAACATTCGCGTACATAAATAGAGTACAAATACATATGATATTGATGTGTGTATGTGTGTCTCCATCTCAATACCTACGATGATCCAATAATATATACACTTGATTTATTCGTTTTTACCCTTGAGGGTTAAGTTCTTCCCGAAATCCATTTTAATCATTACGAAAGGAAACTTTAATGGTACTTGCTCATGTTTGTAGTAATTATTATGCTTTTTCTGTCTTCTTAAGTCGTGACACCGAGCTATAGTGTTGGTTGTTAATGTTTGATGCACTTTATACGATGTGTTTCTCGTTACTGTTTCTCTCCAGTGTTTCGATACGAAACCACGATCAATTTTAAACATATACTTTAATCGGAAGTCGTACTTTTTTTTCTTCTTCGAATTATGTAACGTTCGAATGATACTATTATCAATGAGATTTATTAAAAATATATTTCAACATCAATCGTTCACAAAATTCTTCTTAATACGATTTATTTCTATCCGTCATNTGGTACTTTCCTATTGATTCCACTCCCATGGCTGGGAACTGTGATTAATTTATACTCCAGTAAGATCTGTTTCACTAAAACCGAGCCTCTTAAGGTGGTCAAATACTACTCATCGGCAATTAAATATATATAATATTAATTTTTGTTTTTTTTTTTCATTTTTTTTTTTTTTTTTTTTTTTTTTTTTTTTTTTTTTTTTTTTTTTTTTAGCGATGACGCTACATTGATCAAATATCGAATACATCAATGTCGGAATACCCATGGCTCGATATCGAGGATCGAAGTACCTGCACCAAAGAATCCCAAAAAGGTGGTTTTTCTCGCAGTTCGTTTCGAGCGATCAGCACTTTCATCGACTTTAATTTCGTGGTCAGTTCATGGTAGACTTCACGCATTAACCTTCTACTTGTTCGGTACGTGGATTTACCGCATACTTTTTCCTGCTACGGTGACTGTAACTTTTCAAAGATCCGATTGTTAGTTGAGCAAAAATAGGGAAGACAGTTTCAAGCCGATCGATAAAAGCGCCAATACAATCTCGAGATTGAGACTGCTCATCGCAATGAAAAAATACTTTCTCTCTCTCTCTCTCTCTCTCGTTCGTTCTTTCGCTCTCTCACACTCTCTCTCTTTCTCTCTCTCTCTCTCTCTCTTACCTATGCTTACATGCTCCGTTTATTTCCTACCTTAAACGCTAGTTGTATCGTTAGAGACGTTAGTGAAGCGTGAACCTTTAAATATCGCTAGTCTTGATACGGGTTACAAGTCGATTTCCGCGGAATAAAAGTGTAGCCAGGACCGTACTAAACGATGGGTGATCAAGGAAAACATTTATCTAGTTTAACAACGACCTGAAAAGCCAACGGTGGTTGGAATGCTGAGCGATCAAGGGGAAGAAAATTGTCGCCCGTTCCACCTCGTACTCCTTGCAACCCGATCAGAAGTAGCGCTTAAGAGACAAGACGGTTAGCTGTGTCTGAGATATCCTTAAATAAAGTGTACTTGGTACAACGTTTGTCGTCAGGGTGTCCCTGGTTGCTCTTAGAGAAAAGAACATAGTGATTCGCGGATCGGGAAACAATTAAATGGATCTCTTTTTTCTCGATACGAGGAGCGTGACGTTGCATGATGTCCACGCGACGCGTGATTCCTTTACTTCCCATAGTTTCATCGTTCTCGAGAAAATCAATGTTCCGCGACTCACCACGAAGTATTGCACGCAAGATCCCTGCGATCTTCGTCCCATGCGATCTAGAAGATCCGATATGCACGATAAATATTATGTATAAATGAGTGGAATATCAGACGTAAAATGCGCAAAGTGTAGAGCTTTGTCCCGTATGATATTTTGAAACCGATGCGTCTACCTTTATCGCCGTCTACGAAATTTATTCTCAGCTGTACGTAAAACTAATCCCTCTTGCGAGGCGTTGCACAAGCGGCAAGCCTCGTGATTCTCGTCACCCGCGATACCGTTTAATGTCGCGTGTCCGCGTGAAATTATATTTAAAGTGTTCTATAATGAGTGCGCTTTAACATCATCGATGAAAACGTTTCCTTCAGAGCGTTGCACAAACGGCTTATGATTTCCGCCATGCACAACTCTCCAATGTAACGACAAACGATAGATACATCTGTCGATCAAGCTTTCTCTTTTAGAGATGTTCTTCATTTTTTCCTTGCATTAAATTTTGCTCCGTTTTTTAGTGTTACACACATCGTGAATTATACTTGAAAGTTCCTCGAGGCTAAGGGGCATCTGTGCCGCGATTAATTAATATTGCTTCACCAGTTGAACGCGACGTTCAAATATCATGTTTCCGCCTAATTATAAATGATAAGTCCTCGATAATGACAACGCATCGCAACAAACCCGAAATCATATTGTCCGATTAGAAGTATCTGCGAGCAGTTCGCGTGGAAAAATGGACGCTTTTTACGTGACGCGACGCGTCGCTTCTCGGAAGCGCGTTTCGCGTGAAACGTGAGTAATGCCGCGAATGGCTGCGCGGGGATCATAATTTTTCCATGCGTCCGCTCCAACACGTTCTTTCGGGTTCATCGCATGCGATCTCGTAACATCCACGTCGTGTTAGGCGAGGTGAATTCGCACTTTATTACTCCGGAGTTTTCCTTGCCGTTCCTCCCATCGTTTCCTCGGTCGCGGAAAATTTTCAGGGCATCATTTTGCGGGGCGACAACCATTTTTTCATGTAGTAACAGAAGATCGTGGAAATGTAAATGAGGATTAATAGAGCGCACGTTACGCCCAGAACTAGCACCGAAGTCTTCGTTGGACAGGGCTCTACTATAGTCACAGTTTTGTCTGGAAAATGGAACAAAATTTTTTACGATACAGTGAAACGTTCGGAATAGTTGAAAACATTTTCCGTATAATTTACCGGCTTCGTTGAAGTCTATACTGGCGTCGCTCTTCAAAAAGTCTGACTGTTTCTCGTCGCCAAAGTCGAGAACAAGGATTTCCTGAGACAATGTCATATCCTCTGCTTTTTCCTCCGTGGCATTTGCGATGTTTCTTCGACGTCTCTTGCCCCATGACTCTACCGATTCTCGTCCCCACTCACAGACAGCCTGCAATCAATTACATTTCTTTATTTTCCCCCAACGAAACGCACAAACGAGTTACGCGCACAGAGTTCGTTCAATTACCGGCTCGCATGGTCCCAGACAGTACTTGACGTTGCATTGGAAAATCACACCGTAGGACTCGGTGAATCTAAACGCCTCGTAGATGGATTGAAGAGCGTTTCCGTCGGGCGTGAAGCTTGGAAAAATCGATGGATCCACAGGACACCTGATGGAATAAAAATTATTTCTCGATACGATCTTCACGATCGTGATATTATATTCATATTACGCAAAGTACCGACCCTTCGTCGTCGATGATCTGGAAGGTGCTCTTAGAGTCCTTTGCCATAGCGACGCAGCTTCGAGCGAATATTCCATAGGGAGCTATAAATAAAGAACAATGAAAATCAAGAGTACGGTCGACGGATCGCGATGAAATAACAATAAAAACTTACTGTCTTCCGGGATTTCAATTCTAAATGTCAACTTGTCTCCGATACGGACAGTCTCCACCTCCCTGGATCTGCTGTCGAGAATGCGAATCCTTGGCGGAGGGGCTTCCGGAGCACTGGTGATGCTGATCATTTCTGGATCCCTGATAGGCATCATCCCGAAGGTAATATTTTTGGAGGACATGTCGTACGTGCACTTCACTTTGTAAATCTTATCGGCCTTGGTCATCACCACGGAATGGTGCTGGAGGACGACCGTGTTCGAGTAGATCCCAGTCTGAAAACCGTCACGCTGCCATAGTGAACAGAGAGTTTGAACAGGAGTTTAACGACTCGAGCGGATACATAGCCAGAGTGCGAACGCGTAATACACCGATCACTTACTACGCTCTGGGTGTTGCAGTCCTGCCCGCTCATGGTCAGGTCGAGCCTGAAGAGATCGCTATTGATCACGTCGATGTTGCAAGTTTCCGAACGGCCGAGAGCGTAAATGCGGCCATTAAATGGTTTATTCGTACGAACCTGGACAGCGATCCGAGTGTCTTTGCAATCGACCGATACTACAATCATATTTTATGGTCTTTTATTGTCGGGACATCGACCATCAATACTATACAATACAGGGGAATGCTTTAATCTTTTGTCGACCAATTAAATGTACCGTACTTTCTTAATTACCATCCAATCGATACGTATACGTACCGTCGTAGCAGGTACCAGTTTTATCGCAATTTATGTCGTTCCTTGTGAGGTTGTTTATGGTGGGATCTTCCGTAGTCTCAAAAACAACTGGCAATGGATCCGCGATTGGGCCTGTACCCTCTGGAAACAATTTGAATATACGTATATCGAATGTCATATTCAGTGCATAACGATCAGAATAAAGTTCGAAGGCTCATTCTTACTTTCACAATAATTCTCGAAGTAGGTTCCCACCCTTTCGCCATTATCGATCAGAGGTCGTTCCGCGTTCAGATACGTCGAGGGACCATCGGGGAGAGTCCAATGATCTAGGTGGAAAAGCTGGCAATTGTACGCGGATCCTTGAGGCGCACCACGATAGAGGAAGGATCTGCAGAGGAATTCGTTCTCGATCTCGCAAGCCAATCTACACGCGGATTCGCTTTGAACCTGCAGCTCTTTGTCCGTGTAATAATGCAATCCCGCGTATTGTGCGACCTTGTCGTCGGCTACCCCTATTCTCGGCATCTGGAAGATTCTCTGCGACTTGCAAGCCTCTTTTCCTAAAAATATCGAGTTCTTCGGTAACCATCCATATCGATTTATACGATAATCTTTAATATAGATTTCTCCCATTGCGTTTTACCTTTTAGACACAGATTCTCGAAATAGTCCACGCCCTGGGCGTCTACGAACTGCACGTATTGGCCAGTTGTTCTTCGATCCGAATCGCTTAGATGACATTGCAACGTTACGTAGTTGTATTCGACGGAACGACAGGTGAAACGATGCTCGTTCAGGCAAGCCGCGAGACAAGCCTCCTTCGTCGAAGTGTAGATCAGAGCATTATCCAGACCACGAATCATTTTATTCGGAACACGTTCTGTCAAATTTTCAAATTTATATTTACTTTGTGCATCACGTTACAACGTAGATATTGTACAAGATTCCTCGACTGAAATGTAAATTTTCCTGGTAAAAGGTCAAGGTCGTTTCAAGGTCGTCTCGTTTATTCTTCTCAAAACGATCATTACGTTCTATATCCACCGGTTGAGACGATTTCAAAGGAATACAGCAATTTCTGTTCGTCAGTTTTCGAGTGAGCGAAAAAGGAGGAAAGCATGGCTGCATGAAAAACGAAAAGAATGCGATCGTGGCGTACGTTCGAGGCATGGATCGCCGATCGAGGAACAGTTATATATCCGGTCATTCCTAGGAAGTGTGGCGAATTTCTCGGTTGGTCGATCACGCGAACGTGGCGGCCGCGAGACGAGCACGGGTTGAAGCGCGCGCGTCGATGCTGAAATCACGAGCCGGGAACATGTGACTTGGCATATCGCGCGGCTCGGCTTTTCGTGACGCACGACGACAGGATTTTTGGCCGGGAAACGGGAATACGTTTCGTCGAGGACCGGTCGTGCGTTCCAATTTCTTTTGTTCCGCCCTCGAAACCGGCGCTAATATCGACAACGACCGGGGCCGTGCCAACGAACCGACGCGTGACTTCGACACGGATGATTCACCACGGCCGTGCGAATTCCTAATGGTAGTCGACCGACTGACGACCACTGAAATTTGTACACGACTCGATACTTGCACCGTTTGTTCCACAGGGTATAATATTACGCTCGCTTTGAAACTTGGTTCACCGTTTTTCAGAAATAATTATAAAAAGAGTCTCAAAGTTTTTCGTTGATGTTTTTTACTTTTTTTTTACTTCGTTCGATGGGTATTTATTAATAACGGATTCTCAGCAAAGAATAGAATTGAGCACGAGTTAAATTCCAATCGCGTTCCGAATATTGTACTCGGAATCTTTAAAAATACGCTGGCTGGCTGTTTTCAGCCGCGGATTATTTTCGGACGTCCCGAGCGAGCCGTCGACGACGAAGGCGAGGGACGGTTCGCGATTTCTGTCCGCTGGAAATATTTTCGTTGGCAGTGAACCGGCGTTGAACTCTATCATCTGTGACTCACGCGAACCCGCTAAAATTAATCATCGCCGCCAACCGCTTTATTTTCTCGAATTAAACGGCGAGATAGGGGACGAGGTTTGTTACGTAAAATTTTGCACGAGCCAACTGCTGACGCGCGAGCGACCATCGTCGAAAGGCCGATTGACCGCGCCCGTGCAAATTCTCAACGAGTCGAGGCCTCGATGACGGGTATCTGTTTCATTTGTTGCAAGTTATTTTAAGAGGGGAAGCATTACTAACGGAAATCACTGGCTGAAAACATGTCGTTCGAATAAGAGTCGTGTCTAAACCTTTTTCGGATCATAAGTGTTCCTTATCGATGTTCGCAAAGAGAACTATGTACAAAAGAGGCAACATGATATCACGTCTATACACTTCCCTTTCAATATTTCCTATTAATAATTGGTTAAATTGAATTTCTCGTGGATAAAGATAAACGAACCGGCAAGGGTATCGTCATTGTATTATACATATTTCTCTGTATTCTTTCCGATCGATACGACTACGAAAGTATTCCAGGCCCTATTAGGCGCCTGGACGAGAGGTAATCGCGCGGTTCAAGGAAACGGAAACATCTCTCCGAGTCCTTCGTTGTCCTTTGAAGGGCGACCCAAGCCGAGGGTGCCCCCAAAGGTGTTCAGGGGCTCGTCCCCGTGGGTTTTACGACCGCGCCGAGATAGTTGGTAAAGATCGAAGGTACCAGCAGGCTCGTTAAACCAATATTAGGGGTCTCTCAGATCCCCTTGAAATCTTTTCGACACCTTCGACGAGCTTGCAGGTACCTGTTTATAGCGACAACCGTGCTTAAAGCATCCTTCACACCATTCGAGAGGTACCAGCAGACCTCTCATTGTTTGCCACCACCCGGCTTCCCTCTTTGGCAAATTGTACGCTTTTCTGTCGGTGAAAACCTGACCGCCTGCATCTACGGAGGGAGTGGCTTTTGTATTAGCGTCTGCAGGTTTGACAGCTATTTCGCGTTCGTATCTTGAACGCGATGAACGGCTGAAATGTGCATTGTGCTGTACATATTAAACAAAATTGATCTTAGTAAGAAAAAAAAGAAAAAAAAGAAAAAAAAATTGAAATTCAACGCTGACGGACTCGCTAGCAATTTCGGATTCTATCCGCACGGGAGAAAAATGTCTAAATATTGTTTTCACGATATCAGATTGGTTTACAATACGTCACCATCAAACAACCCTCTACTCGAGCGCTCAGCTACCGGCTTGCCCATTTATTTGCACATCTACCTGCTCCAAAGCGACTTCTTCGCTAGTGTTTAAACCTGGATTATCGCGCCTCGTCCCTCTCTTTGTCCGTTTCGTTCGGCAGTCCTGCTTATATCGTGGGACTTTTCTTTAACCTGTTCACCCGTCGTCCTGTTTGCCTCCTTTGTTCTCTCACCGGTCTCTCGAAAGGGTTTACCGGCCGACGCGAGAGAGTCTTGGTCGGGGGTGCGAGGGTATTAACATTCATTAACGAAGTCGTGCTGGTGGCTCGATTATGCCGAAGCGTTTAAACTCCTCAAGGTCGAATCTCTTAGGCAGGTGTACAAGGATTACGGGGTCTCGAAAAAAAACGCTCCTAATAGCATTTACCAGCAGCTTCGCGTTCGACGCGCGATCGATCTCGTGCTACAAACTTTCGAGCGTGTTTCCGCTCGTGTTCGCTCACCTGATCTGATCTGAAGCTTCGTCATGTAGTACATGTTCGCCGCCCTCTGTGGCTGTGCTGCAGGATTCGTCGCCGCTGTCTCGTTCTGCAGCTGGCACAAGGTGTCCTGCATCGGTGCCAAAGGATTTACGACGAACGAAAATGCCGCCGCCTGACACTCGGCCTCCTCGCGGCACCAGCCCTGACATTCGTAAAGAGACAGATTTCTCACGCTGTAGTAAGTCGTTCCACGATAATCGTAGTCTGTCAGTTTCTCGAATGCTGTCCTAGCTGTAATCGGGAACGTGACTTTGTTTAAAAACGATAAACGACTGGAACAATTAAAAGCTACGCGTTTACGGACGCTTCCAGTATTTTGTTCAAGGTGTGTACTCACCCGGAGCAGCATGAGCAACGGTGACGAAAGCCAGTAGCGCGAAGCTAGCAACCACAGCCGCCATCGTACCGATCGCAGACGAACCCATCTGAAACGGAAGCAATGGATTTCGATTAGAAGCGCACTTACTATTTACGTTTATCTCGACCAACGTGTTCGTCTTACGTTATCGAGGCAGCTTAACGAATTACGCGTGCGTAACCAGGACGAGTAATAAAACGTTCACGCATCTGAAACGGTTTTTCGAGCGTGCGTGATCGAAGTAAAAAGTTAATAACAAATTGAAAGTTTTGCGTTCTACGCAATGTTCGACTCCCGCTCGAACGGGATTGAACGGGATTGAACGGGATTGAACGGGATTGAACGCGATTGAACGCGTTTAACAGGATTTTTTTTGTATCCGCAAAGGTTGATAGGATAAATTAGAAGAGCGGTCGATGGTAAGTTCGATAAGTTGCTTTCCGCGAGAGACGCGCGGTGTTCGTAAATCAATCCGACGGAGAATAAATCGTTCGAGGCCGATAGGTGCTCGTCGAGCGAGTTCGTTCATAAAAGTGTTAAAAGAAGATCCCAGCTCGAGGAAGTCGCTCGAGATTGCCGGCGTTGGTCGAGTTATTCGCTCGTGCAAGCTGAAAGCACGCAAGTCACAGGCTTCCTGCGCACCTTTTGCTCGTGTTTTACCAACCGACTACTTCCTGGATTTCTTCTTTCCCTTGCTTTTTGTTCCCTTCCCATCNATTATTATTATTATTATTATTATTATTATTATTATTATTATAATTATTGTAGAAAATGAAACGAACGCGTCGACCTTCCAAGGATTGTCGTAGATATATCGGTGATACATTTATAATTCATAGATATTCGACGCTCCCATCCTCGGGATCTTCTTCACGACCCACGCGACAATGTCGCGCGCGTGCACCGGTTAACATTGAGAAATGCGCATCGGTTCACACGGCGGACGAGTTGATGCACTGTTACGAAGACAAATGTTCTCGTCGCGGTCGCCGTGAAAGAAACCAGGATAAGAAGCGCGGATTTCTTCCGGTGGCTGGTTGGAAGGTTACCCGAGAACACTGGGTTTTCTAAGAATGTTGGTATCGAGGGAACGCGGTACTTTATCGCGTTACCGTTCGATACCGCGCTACCGTCTTCCAGGGAACGGAATACTTTGCTATCGCCATGCGTGTTACGTGACACGTCATCGTTAAACGACTGGGATTTCCTCAACATATGGAAGCGCTCTGACACTTACGCCTTCGACTTCCTCCCGAGGAAGGTTCAGGATTAGGTTGCGTGATTTTTCAACTACCTGTCTGAGTTCGTGGAAATATTTGACAGCTTTTTTTCTTTTCTTTCAATTTTAACGATAAATCGTTAACTGATAATAATAATAATAATAATAATAATAATAATAATAATATTTTAAAAGAGAAAAAAGAAACGTTAAGATTAATCGATGAGGAAAGTGTAGAGAGGAAGAGAGGAAGAACAGCTGAAAGCAGACGTGCGAAGTTCTCGCGGCTCATTGTCCTAGTTCGTTCCACCCGCGGAAAAAGTCGTTTCGTGTGCACACAGATCCCTGACCTTTACGTCACAACCGGTCTCTCGGCGATACGAGCGAGAAACCTGACCGACAAGTTCTCGCAAGATGTTCCATAGGTTTTCAAGGCCCTGCCAGCGAAGAGCGTCGCTTCCGGTAGTTCGTTCCACGAACGACGCCGTTTCCGGGCCCCTTGTTCGTAACTTTCTGTTTTTACGAAGGCTATATCGTTTTTAATAAACGCAATCTTAGGTGTTTCCGCCGACAATCGTGGGTATGTTTCCACGACGAACAAAACCGACCGCTCAAGCTAGCGTATCCAGCCATTTTTTATTAGTTTTACGATTTTCGGAAGGCCGTTTCATACAGAGGAATAAAAAATTCTTTTTCTCAAGCGCGACACTGATTCGTTGCGTCTAATCGTTCGCAGAAGAGGTCCCTCGATTCTTCGGAACAGGGTAATTGATATTCCCGGACTCGGCCATGGTTGCGAGCCGCGGCACCGGCCATTTAATTATCCCGTTTATGAAAGATCAGGGTTCCCGGGATTATCTTCGGGCCCCATCCCGCCTCGCTCGAAATCGCTTCGTGAATCATGTCCAACCTCCTCGAGGTCCCAGCAAGAGCACGGATTTCCATTTGTCTTGGCATTCTCGTGGCCGAACTCGTGACTAGGCACAATGATCTCGTAACAAATGCAGTCGGCCCTCGCGGAGGCGTTCCTCCCCATCCTTGGGATGTCGGCGGGATCGCCCTGGGCGAATATATCCTTCTTATTAACTCGTCTACCAGTAACGAACTGGTTTTAGAGATCTTAGTCGTGCAATAAGCGGCTCTTCTCGGTCCAGAAACCGATCGAATCATCAATATTAAACAGGTTGCTGTACGTGGACAATTTATCGGTTCTTTCGAACGACCACCACGCTTTTCCTCCCTCGACCGACTAAAAACTGTCCCTCCTAGTCGAGAGAGGGCAATTAAATCTTGCCTTGCGTTCGTTAAACGAACGAATGGTACGCGGTGATTAAATTGCATGCATAAGTGACGCGTATCTCCAACGATGCTTCCTTTTCACGGCTATTTTTTAAGAGAAATGGTAATCGGCAAATGTAATTGCGCCTATGGGCTGCATATTTTTCCACTTTTAAAATGCTGCATTAGACGTAATACTCTCGCGTCGCCGTTCTTTCGAACGGCAGTTAATAGTTTCGCCTTCTTTGGCTACTGTAAGCAGTTGCTTCTCGCAGACGGATCGTGTTCGGTTCTTATTGCTAACCTATGTTTAAATCCGATTGCAAGTTATTCGTTCTCTAGCGCGATCGTAAACTCATCTGCTAATTAATTTCTTGGAAAGCTATCGATTTACATCTCTATGTCGTAATTTTCATTCGCCAATATTTATGGTTTTGTTCTCTTTATCACGTATTTCAACAAAGCGCAATACGTCGTAACGCTTTAAAGACTCGTTTCGAAAACTTGTCTCTATAATGATAATAGCAATCATTTTTAATCGATACGAGCCGGGTCCGCCTTAACGGCTCGAACGAGAGGCTTAACGAGCCGCGCTATTTTCAGAACGTCCCGCGTGCTCCATTCTCCGTGGCAGTTTGAAAAAGGTTTCAAGACGATATTCGCAACGGATGCAAGCGAGACAAAGAGAGAGAGAGAGAGAGAGAGAGACGGAAAGAGAGCGCTGCCATAGATAGTTAATCGACTAAGTACTTGCTACGCGAACAGACCTTTCGATTCAAGGTTAATCGGTTTGCCGCTGGTAACGAAGAGTCTAGCTGCGACACCGTGTCGAATGGAGCGATGTTTCCGATTGACACGCACAGCGGGAACGATTAGGACGTGTTTATAAACTGCTACGACGACGCAGGAAACAGAGAATCTGTTTTCACGTCATTTTAATTAAATCCAACGATCCTGGTAAATTGTTAATCATTAGGCGAGATAAGAGCTCTGATCACCGGTATTTATTAGAATCGGGCATTTCTCGGCGGCGGTTAATTACAAAGTCACGACCGCCTGCTCGTCCGGATTGTGCAAAACACTCGCGGCGATCCGTCCGCGCAATTACGCGATGGGATCTTCGGATCCCGTGAAGAATCAATTACCCGGCCACGAGGCAGACCTGCTCGTCCTCGGTACCGAAAATGAATGCCTGCGAAATTGTTCACGGTCGTGCATCGAATGCATTTTTGCCACGTCCATTGAATCACGATGATTTGCTATTTTTACTTCGAAGAAGAAGTTCAAGTATCGAAGATACGTGTGAGATAAACAGAATTGGATCGGTCCTCTAAAAACGCGTTTAAAAAATATCGGTATCGTATATCGACTGTTACTCTTCAATTTCATCTGCTTCTGAAAAGGCAGCGATAGTTCAAGGATCAAAGCGCTACACGCAGCTACCTCCTGAGGTTGTCGATTCGAAATTGATCCTAAGCGTTCCGTGCCGGTTTCCCGTCCCGTTTAATCGTGGTTGTTCCATCGAAAGAGTGTTGATCGACGGTTTTTCATTGGCTATTATCGTCAATTTACGTAGAAGATAACGGTTCGGCGATGCGGTCTGAGGAAATTGCACAGACACGAGGTTGTTTTCGAAGATTTTCGAGCGGATCACCCCTCTTCCATCGCTCGTTATTCCCATATAATTCGAGCGATTTTCAGTGTTGGCCATTCGCAAACCGAGAAATGGTCATCGCGAGCAGGAAAAAATATCGATCGGTGCAAGGCGATAAACTCTCGGAGCGTATGATCGTGATCCCGCGATCGTGCATCCTGGACAAGCGGCGGGAAGGTCCTGCTACTGGAACATGCAGATTTATGTTCCTTGGAACGTCACCGTTCCTTGGATTAATGGCCCTCTGCGCTCGTAGCCTTTCCCGCGCCGTAACCGCTGTCCGCTCCGCGACGTCCTCCTCGCTAACGAGTCCTCTGAACGTCCGTTCGATTCTCTTCCAAAGCCCGCGCGCGATTTCACGGCCTCTTTTCGTAATTTATTCACGCGAAGCTGGTAACGTTGGAATTTTGATGCGTTCACAGGTTGCTCGGGGCTCGTTATCAAGAGGACGACTTGGATCCGTTTAAGATATACTGGATTCGTGATACAATTACACGTCGGGGGGTAAAGGGCGAAACAGCGTGAATTAGCAGGCTCGTTCGTTGCTCGCGTCTCGTAGAAACGGATGCTCGAAGAAGAAAAGGAACTCGGAATATCGGAGGATCGCGTGGCAGATTAAAAACTACGATACCATCGTTTCCGTCGGCTAATTTTGCCCCACCTATCATTTCCGGCAGGGCAATTGTTATTTGCATATTTTACTTAGCAGCTGATCCGGCGATAGCGAGCATACGACCCGAACCGATCCTCGCTCTTGGCTTAGGGCCGCTTCGCGCTATCCAGCTACGAGCATTTTCTCGGGACGTCGCGTCGGGACGTCGCGTCCTCCTCGCATCCTCTTCGTGTTCTCGACGAATCGATCACCTTTGGGGAGGAACGTTTGCACGAACGTAAAGATCAGACCCACGCAACTCGAGTCGCGAGAAATAAATTCATTCTCGTGCGATGCGAGAGAAGCTACGTGGGTGCGAGTCGTACGGTAAAGGTAAGCGTTGCTCGTAAATCGTCGGGACCTCCTGTGTCCTTTCACGCCAACGGAACACGCGGCAGCAACTCGACCGACCATCTTTACGCCTATTCAATTTTCCTTCCAACGATACGTTCCATTTCCTAGACATCTATTGCGCATGGTCGTAAACGTTCGACGAGAATATTATGGTCCGCGACAGGTTGATACCGGTAGTCCAAGAAGCGATCGGACCGATCGGACCGATCGGAGAGGAACGTCTGTCTGGCACTCGCAGGGTTATCGCGTCACGATCCCCGCAACGGTGAACTTCAACGATCTGATTTACGAGTGCATCTCCGCGAGTGCCGTGGCCAACGGTAGCTCGCGAGTAGATTCATAAATAATGAGAAGCCGGACGAAGAGGGTATAGCAGCTGAGAACCGCTTTCCTTTCGGAGAATAAGAGATTCATAAACAATGAAGGCACGTAAATCGGTGCCGAACCGACTGTTCGATTCCCTCTCGGGAAATGGATCTCGTTTCACGGCGCTCTACAGTTCTGCGAGATCTTCGCGGACGAGCAGGATGATGATCGCGCATCATTTTTTAGCCGTTTCGTCGATCGTATAAATCGCACGCTCCAACTCTGGAATCTGGGTTCGTCTTCCGTGAGAACGTATCGGGCGAACTCGTTGTACGCCTCGAGGAACGGAGGGATTCTACTTAGTTCCAGTAGGTTCCTCGTAAACGAACATCTAGGAATTAATGAACGGGAGAACCCAACTTTTCATGGGAGGAGCAATTCCAGCGATAAAATATAGCTCAAAACAGGGAATTCCGGCAAGGACATCGAAAGGAATACCAGCAACAGGGACGAGGAATTCCGTACGCTCTCATCGGGTAACATTTTCGTCTTCGTCTTCGTCTTCGTCTTCGTCTTTGTCTTGGTCGGGGCGAGCGCGTCACCCGACGAAAAAACGCGAGTCTTAGCGATAAGGATCGATCTAGCGAAGGTACATAGTCGGGCGGACCGATCTCGATAAATCTTGAAAGTAATTAGCGGCTGCATCATGGTTGTCTTCGTGGCTGTTTCAAGATACGCCGGATAGGGCTGTGAAAGCGAACCGAGAGTGGACGAACAAGGGGAGGAGAGAGTCGAAGCACGAAGGGGACGAAGTAAGAAATATGATTATACCTTGTTCTGCCGGCTAGAGATGCACGGTGCAACGACCTCGCCCCGGTAGAGAAGCCCTTCGCTTCCCTTGCGCGCTATCGTACCGCGGGAATAATAATCTGAGAGGGCAACGCGGCGGCGACCTCTTCCCTTCGATCTACGCCTTCGAATTTACTCAAGATCCTCGGATTAGCCCTATCGCTCCCTTCGAGCTCCATCTACGCCCGATTATCTTGCGTTTCGCAAATAAACCCGTGCTCCTGCGTTAATTATGATTTTAATCGATCGCTTAATCGATGTCCCCAGGCATCGGTGTTTTTATCATCGATATTATTCGGACCGCGTTAACTCGATTTACTCGATAACGCGATGCAAGTATCGAGTCGTTAACGAGAAAACACTTTAATTGGAAGCTGTAACGCAACCTATTTACTCTCGGGTCGACAGGAACGAGCATCGCTTTGAAAGAGATGTTCATCGAATTGGAAGAGATCCGGATGAGAACTCTATTCCGCGTTGTCAGTTCCTCTTCGCTCTGCCACGTCGACGCGGACGGTAACATCCGCGATGCAGCCACGTCTGCCTGTCAGCTTTGAGCTTTACGTTTTTCAGGTAAATTTAATCATCGCGGCGAGATCAATGCTCCCGAGTAGGTCGATCTCTGATGGATCCTCGGAAGCGCTCCACCGAACGCTTATCGTTGTTCACGATTACTTGAATCGTATAAAACAGGTTACTCTCGGGATAAAGCGGGCCACTGATCGTTGCTCGATGAACCGATAAAAGAGACGCGACACGAGAGCTCCATTAAACTTCCGTTCTTCGAACACCAAACCACGGAATCGGTTCGGGAAGATGAAATTTTCTTTTCTTTTTTTTTTTACAAAAACGAAACAGGAAAACCGAAACCTACGGAACAGGATTATTTTCCGTTGCAGGGCGCGGTAAATTGGCAGTTGTCGAAGGTCTCGTCGTTCGAAGAAGCTTTAAAAGGTGGTGGCGACTCGATTTTGCTTCGGGAACGTTTCTTTCCATTGGATTACAGTGTTCAGTCGACGAATGGTGACCGCTTCGACAAAGCAATCGTGCGCGCGTGAATCGAAACGGCACAGCGCATCGCGTGATACTCGCTTGGAAGCGTATCATTCGAGACGATGAAGTCGCAGAGAATACCGGGAATCCGTTGAATTTGTAATGGACGGTGGATGAAAGCGTTTACGCGTTTCGGAATGGCATATTAAACGGCAGCGTTCCTCCAAACTGTATCACGTTCAAGAAGTTTGAAGGGCTGGAAAAAGACACCGAGGAAGGAGCCACCGGGCATTTGTTAAAGTTACTGTTTACTTTGTAACATCCGAGAAACACGAGGGTCTCCGTTATACGACGAGCCATGGAATCGTGGAAGCTCGTAGTAACACAATGGTACGCAATGTCACCGGACGTGGAACCGCAAGCAAGGAACTGCTCCCGGGAAAGGGTGGCTGGCGTAGGTATATTACGTACAATTTCAAGCAAGATAACTGCGGGTGGCCCGTTAGATCGACGCCACGGTAGCGACCTAACGTGACTCGAGCGTACGTGAGCAGCGCGCGGTAAAAATCCTTTGCGATGTCTCGAACGGTGTCGCGCGAGGGTGGCTCCGGAGACGCAGAGGCACCGTTTGTTCGGTCGCCGTGTGTCACGGAACGAGTTCACGGTCTTGGTCGAATCGTAAAGACGCCGTGAGTTGCTAAGTAGCTGTAGGTTATTGGCGACATGATCGGTGGTTACCGCGTGGTCGCCGTGCGAAATAAGAGAAGTCGAAGGCACGATCGCTGAAAAAGCAGAAGCAAACGAGCCAGAGGGAGTCCGAGGTGGAGGGCGGCTTATCAGATGGCTCGGGCCGCGCAGGAAACGCCGGTTGCAAATTCAAGACACGGGTTCGGCCTCGAAACGAACCAAGCCGAGTCGAGTCGAGTCGAGTCGAGCCGGAGACGCAGCATCCGGTCGGTCGTGCAGCCGGTCAAGAGATATTACGTAGCCACAGCCATGTAAAACCGTCCCCCGCGACATTTTGTCTTCTTCCCTCGATGCACGAGCGGCTTGCTTTCGTGTTACGCGATTTTTCCAACCGTCCAAGCGGATCTCTCGACTTCTATTCCCCGTCTCCTCCTCCTTCCTCTCTTTCTTCCTCTTTGTTTTCTCCTTGTTTTCTCCTTGTTTTCTCCTTGTTTTCTCCTTGTTGCGTCCCATGCAAATGGAGTGGCCAGGAATAGGCGAGCTGCGAGCGAAAGAAGCCCGCCGTGGAGCAACGCCGGCAGCCAGCGGCAGAAAAAGAATACGAGGAAGGAAAAAGGAAAAAGGAACTCGAGGAAGAGCTCGAGATGTACCGCTCAAGGACACGATCTACCGCAACACCGAGCTTCGTGACAAGGATGCGCAGTCGGTGAACGAGGAAGGAGAACGCTCCTCGAAACGCTACGAGAAGAAGAGGATCTACCGGGAAGAACCGTCCGTCGATCTTGGTTGCACGAAACCGCTTGTTCGGGAGACTTCTTTTAAATTCGCCATTCCAGTCCTGGTACCACCGGCGGAGATTCCAAACTAATGATCCTCCTTGACCAGGATGTTTTCCAACGGACGACTCGTCGCGTGAGTGGACCGCTTTAACGAGCTCCGAGAAATTATGCGAGAAGGGGACACTTCGGAGAAATTTCTGTCTCAATTTGCTGTCGATGGAAACGATTGTTATCCGTAACCCTGTTCATAGGGAACCCTTCGTAGATACAAGCTGTTTCATGGCGTGCGAAGTTTTGCTTCCAAAACGATCCTTCCACGTCTTTCATAGTTTATAACGTTTAAAGATTTCACGGATTCATTTTTATCTCGCGAAATCATACTCGAACCCGCTCCTACCTGCCACGAAACAGCCTGTGATCGAACGTCTGCGAGAATACTTGGCTAGCGATAACCGATGACCCGGCGGTGAAGGGAATCGCGTACGGTTTCGCCGTTGGCCGTGTAATTTCCTCGGCATACCTTGTTCTTCGATGATTTGCGAGAGCCGGCTCGACTTTTCCACAATTTCAGTTAAATGTCCATTGATAAGCGTTGATTATTCGGCGCATAAGGAAGCGCGCGACAAGCACCGATCAATTAGTCGAACACCGAATGATCGTTGAAATTTATCTCGCCGATTATTTAAGAACCGATAAAACAAGGATTATCGAGATCGTCCATAGAAAGCTATCAACTTTTACGATACACCTAACAGACTCTTCGATAAATACGCGAAGATGGAAATATCGACGAGAGCTGGAATCGAGCAGAACGCAAGAACACCAGGAAACAAACCGGGAAAGAGATTTCGGATTCGCATCGATTCGATTTCTTCGGCTTTCAGACTCATCCTGCAAAACCGCGTGCGTTCGCGTAAAGAAAGTTGCAGGGGTTCGTTTCACGGTCGCTGAAAAAGCGGGTCAGTGTCGGGTGCACTTTCACCGCTCTTACGAGACTCGGAGGTAATCACGATTGCGTTTACGTAACTCGAAAGCCGTAGAAAGACCGGCACGTGACTCTCCCCGTCCAGGATTGCTCTTCCACGAGGAATTCGACGTATCAGGCTCGGGAGGCACGAAACTGTTCATAATTTGGTCGGAAACGTTCCGAAACGAATGCTTGAGACAAGTCTGAAAATACCAGTCGTGGCTAAATATCCAAAATACAGAGCTGTTAGCTTCGAATTATAGTTGATCGAGGTAAACGATTCAGGAGGCTATCCGATATCAACGTTACGTGTTCCTTTTCAACGCAGACGAGAGATGCTTCGCGAAATTACTCGTTTCCTCTCGGTAAACCACGTAAATCTAGTCGCGTAGCGGTGAAGAACAAAGAAAACAAGAACGAAGGAGCAAATTCGATGCAATCGGATCGGTCGAGTCCATTTTTCTGCTTGCAACAGCTTTTCTTGAACTAGGTTCGGCTCGGTGCAACGAATAATGAGAAATCATTTAGAGTTAACGAGTTGGCCGGTTGACGAAGCTCGCACGAACTAGAAGAAGCACGCAGCAGCGTGTTACGTCCGTTCCGCGGCGTTGGCCAACGCGTGCGTACAACAGGAATGGTGAATATAACGATCATTTGAGAGCAAACAGCGACACGTCACACTTTTCATATTGGATTAAAAAAGAAAAAAGTTCCGAGACCAAGTTTTCCATTTCTTCTTTAACAATCTTCCATCTATCGATCGATATCTTAAACGCGACAGAAGGCTGCGTCAAAGTTAATAGGAGAACTTTGTCAAAAGTAAAGTGTTCGTTGACCAGACCCAAGTCAGCTGCATACAGGTTTCTACGATTCATTCGCTAACGACGTTCCAAGTTTCTTAGTCTACCGCGTGATTGGTTTTCGATGTAAGGAAAAATCATCGGATCGATGGTTGGAAGAGGGCCAGTTCGCATTCCCGTGCATATTCATTACCACCTCGAGAAGAGAATTGAAACGAGAAAACGGTTCGTAATACCCGATATCAGTCGCGGAATTACAGAGGAGTCGAGGGATCAGCTGGTAAGACCGGCACGACCGGCTCTGTGGAAGAAAAACTTTTAAATAAACTTTCCGCAGCATTGCGCCAGCCTTCTTGGTTTCTTTCTTTGGTTCCCGGTCTGAGTAACTCGGCTGCATGTTTCCCAGTACCTGCCTGTTTCCCCTGTCGTTCGTTCCTCTTCGCCAGCAACGAGATCGACCGTTGCCAGCCTATCCTGTTCCCTACCGATCTTCGCTCTCTGTCTCTCGTCGCGTTTAATGGCGCGAGGAAACCGATTGTTTTCATCGAAATTGAAAGAGATCGTGCTTCCAGCTTTTTCACAGAATTTCATATAACTCCCTGGTTCTTCGCGTTACGGATGCAGCGGTGCCCGAAACCAAATCAATCGTGCGTTGATTTGCTCTCCATTATCGTTATTCACTTCCTGATTCAACCGACGATCGATCAATTTTCTGCAATGAAAGGACCGTGAGACGCGACGATAATAGTTGCGTATTTTAGAGTTTCAATTCGTTGGAAACATCATTGCGTCGGAGAGAATTCTGTCGATCGCATCGATTTCTCGCAATCGCAAGGTCCTAGCAACGAGCAAGAAACGGCGACGATGGAATTACACGGAGCGTCGCGATTCGAGACGAGAATCAATTCCATTACTACTCCTTTCGTTGGTACGCGGCAGATGCATTTGCGGTGCACCGTTGGCACGGCTGCATACCTTGTAATCAATCTGCAGGCGCGCTTCGTGCGTTCATCAACCGCGAGCGATCGCGCTTGGGATTCTTTGTCACCGACAAACACTTTCTTCCTCCGCAAGGAATTCGAAATTAAAGAACAATCGGATCCGCACAGTTTAATACCTACGTCGCTAATTAAAGATCCCGTTTCATTGCTTCGATCGTCGATTTACGTTGCGGTTTGTTGCCTTACCAATTCACTGTTCGCTGATTTACAATTTTAATTTCTCATTATTCGTGTAGGTCTATTATATGGAACTCCGATGCGTTGCGGATCTAAGGAACTCGAGGGATTCATCAACTTCGTGCCGCGGATAATAAATCTGTACGATTTCCATGCAATCAAAGGGCAGAATCAACGCAGAAATGAATAATGCGAGGCATCGAGTCTGCATCGAATCACGTATCCGTCGGAGCCTGTCCACGGGCCGACTCGAATTGTCTAATTGCTTCGTTAAACGAGTCGATCGAGCTACAACGGTTCTAGAAATCGACAAAAACAGGGAAAGCTCGATGCTTCGATGCTTGGATGTTCTCTCGTCCCGGAGCGAATCAAAGAGGTACCGGTGCCATTATTGAGTCGAAGGATTCGCGTTGACACGATTTTTGCCGACAGGATACACCGCCGCCGTTGCGGTGATCTCGGTGTTTTTCTGCCGCGAGTACGACGTGACGCACTTACGAAGTTCGGCTCCGTTAGAACGGTACACCGGCGGAACATTTATGAGATTAACACGCTTTCTTTCGCGTGTTTCGCGAATCGGGAACAAGACGTTACGTTTACACTCGAGTTATTCTTTCGCGTCGGTATTCGGGATGGAGAAGAATCTTTTCTTTTCTCAAAATGGCACGCTAGCGAAAAAAGAAACAAAAAATTCCATCCAAGGGTTCTCGGTCCAAGGACAACGAATAGAATCTAGATGGACATGGAGGTAGCGCGATCGGTTCACAGACCAAGCCTTTCTACGAAACGCAAACCCTCCGCAGAGGATTAGAATTTCCAGGAAAGAGGCAGAAACAAGAGGGTAACGGTACGCGGCGACTTACAGCGCGGAAAAAAGATACGCTTCTCGTTTATGAGTCACGCGTTGCTATCGAGTGTTCACGAAACGATTAATCACAGGATACCCAGCCTGCTTGCGTAATACCAAGATTTTTCGAACGCTCGGTTTCGACCTCGTTTCGAGGAGGCTTTACCGTTACGCGAAGACGACCACGAGCAAGTCAAGGGGTGGAGGAGGAGAAAAGGCTCAAAGCGCGAGTGCTCTCTTCTCCTTGCCTTTCTCCGTCGATGCCTTTTCTTTCGACCGTTTCTCGATTGCAGGAAACGGTTTATCGCGATGGATCGTTATCATTAACTGTCATTATTAAGATGGTCGACCGGTACTTTCGACGATAAAGAAACTCCGAGCTAACCATCGTCGCGCTTTATTCCACGGTGAAATTGAAGAGGAATTCATCCAACTATAGCTGTCGCATCCAGCTTGGAGCATTTCGTATCGTTAGGGTAATGCTCCGTTTAACGATCATGGTCGATGCTATACCAGCTACGCGATTTAACAAACCAGACGAGCATCTGATCGTTTTTAATGAAACGAACGTTCCTTGAAAATAATCGCGTAGTTATGAGCTAATGGAGTGCTCCATCTGGGTGGTCAGAGGACGGACGCGGAGGATGAACGGGCAATCTCGGTGTCAAGTTCATCCGATCGTTGAAGGTTGGCTATTCTCTCCCAACCGCGACTACGAGCAACTCGCGAAATAATCGCGCGATCGTCGCTTTATGAAAATTACAAATTGAACGGAGACCCGTTTCGACGATCTTTTCTTTAGCGAAGTACACTCGACGAAGATCGCTTCCTTCTACAGATGTCCTATCCGTTCTCTGGTATTTTGTTTACCGGAGAGGGGAAGGCACACTTTCGTCCCGAAATTTGCCTCCAACTTCGTTCAGGGTCAGCCGGAATGGGGCCGAGCAAAAGTTGACCGAGCAACGGTTTTAATCGGCCATCCATTCGAGTTACCAAACTAGTCGTGCCGTGTTTCATTGACCATTTCTCATCGTTCGTTCGATTTGTTACGCGATTTACCGTTAAACTCCGGACGTCGATTTCCAATCGTGACGGTTCCCTGTTGCTTCGTCTCTGTTTACTCTTTGTCATCGATATTATTGATTGCCTCGACGTATCTCAACGAGAAATTCCAGAGATCCGTCAATTCCCACGATGGATGCGCGATTTTTTTCAAAGCTTTAATCGTAAATCAATCGATACTGCAACGTCATGCGTGACGCGGTCACGTTCGACAAATTCGGTAGCCGCGTTAATTGCACAGATATAGAAATCTCCAAAAAAAAAACGATCATCGAATTTTAAGACCGAATCGAGACTAGTTTTTGTCGCATCGATTCTCTTGTTCGTTGGGTGGAAGTGCCGGCAACCAAAAATTTATTATCGAAAAGGGAACAGGACAATCGAGGTCGCATCGTTTCCGCTCGGTTTTAACGGTATTGGGAGACTAGACTATCACTCTCCCTTTAAGGTTGCACCGTGACTCGAGGATGCGTGCGCTCGCCAGTCTTGCTCAGCGCGTTCCAGTCTTGTTCCATTTAAAGTTATAATTAATCGAGTTAAGGCAGATGCAATTTCACAGATACGGAGAAATCTAAGCCCAATGCTATCTCTGTTTGCATCAATGTTGTCGTGAATTAATTTGCAAACGGCGCACCGTGTAAGAAGCTCTCGAGCCGAGGGAGGGAGTGGTCGCTCGTTGAATATTAATGGTGCGACCGGGAACGAAAGTTCTGCGCTCGATGTTCGGCGCTGCGATAGTCAAACATAAAATTATACTGCCTGACTGGATCAGCCTCCAAAACATAGAACACGTTACTGGCCCTGTTCCACAGATTCGATCGCCTCTAAATTATACGTTGCGAGGTCGCCGGACCTCAACTTCTTTTTCTGCTCTTAATAAAAATAAGACTGATAAAAGTTGCAGGGGATGATAAACAGCCTCTGAACGATGGGTGGAGCTCGTCTCAAAGACTAGGGGAAGAGGAAGAGCTGGGAACCCTGCCAGGACGAACAACGAATCGGCGAAACGACTAAAATCTGTTTGGTTCTTGCTCGTCGGACATTTTAGACGTTCAAAGTTACGCGTGTCGTTTACTTTTATGGGGACCCAGCGTGATTTGTTTCACAGAGATGACGATCGAAACGAAAGGCCGAGAAGGTTTTCATAGATCAAGATGATATATAATTACCGAGAACTTTTTAAGCCGGAAACCCGTTCACAGGTGCTAGTTAACGCAACGAATCTCTTCGGGGACGATGAACGCGGAGCTCGGTGTATAAGGTGCAACAATATGTGTGATCCGCGGGGAAACAATAATTCCCAGCCGACTGATTCTCAGGAAATTCCTATACCGGTAACGGTGCGGATGCCTGTCGTTAAAGTCGCATTAAAGTCGACGATTGTTCACCTTGTGCCACAGTTGTTGCATACAGTTAGGCGCCCATCGCGTGGAATCAGAATCGACGATTCTATCTTGTTCCCTCGCTCTCTCCCCTCTCGCTGCAGTTCTCGCATTCGCCTCTTCTCCTATCCCCTTTCTCGATTTATCTCGTCACGAGTAAAGAAAGGTAACGGTCTCGAATGATCATAAATCACGAAATATTCTCAACGGACGGAACAATCGAGCACGGTCTGTCTCTAATTGATACAGTTACCTGTTAATTAGGCATGTTCATGGAATCGCGCGTAAATTTGATACCGCTGATTGCCTCGTTAGGCGCTACTGTACGCGATTCCAGTAACAAGAAAACGAAAAGTGAACAAAATTTCTGGTGGAAATTCTCACCATCCTCGCGTGGAGTAGAAAACGTGCGATCGACTGGAGTTAACGACGATTTTTAATTCTTCGCGACGATAGTAAATCTGGAAGACAGTCGAGAATATGTAATTCGCGTCGGCGCGTTTAATTATCCGGTGTCAAAGCCACCGCCGTTACTTTTCCACGTTTATCTCAAATAAAAAAAAAAAAAAAAAAAATCACAGAGTCGCGTTAAACATCAGGATTCATAGCTGTCCCCGATCTCGTCTCGAGATTACTCGAGATTACTCGAGATTACTTGCTATCTTGTCGTTAATTATCTATCGCTGCAATTATTCATCACAAAATGATGGTTGAATTATTCCTGGAAATGGTTGCAACAATTTCAAGATTCCCGAGAGTAGAATCGAAAACTGGTCCTATTAAATTGGCGTGCTCGTCTCTTTAGATGCTAGCTTTCCCTCTTCCCTCGAACAATCGTCCACAGTGTCGTAAATTTGCAGTAATTACTTACTTTTTGTCGGTGGAAATTCGCCACGATTACCGTTTAGACGAAAACGTTTCGATCAACGATCGATCGGCGGTAGGTCGAGGCGTTGAGAAACGCGACTCATCGGCAGAAAGGACGACAGTTTAGTCGCACGGCATCTGCTAGGGTGACCGATTGAAATTTACAGTAACTATTTCACGATTATTCTATCCATTAAGTGTACCATTAATGCGACGTTCCAAGCGTAATTCGTCGATCGGAACGAGACGTTCGTACCCCATTAGCGAAATATGATCGGAAATATCGCGACCAGAGAGAGAAGCACCGTTGCGTGGCGTTACTGGCAAAAAGGGGAAACTATACGTTACTGGCTACCGTGTGAGTATCGTTTCGTCGAGGATAACCAAAAAATCGCAAAAGAACATCATTTTTCACGATCGAACGATACGATCGACCGCGTCGTAAAACAGCGCTGGTTGTTCCTGCACGCTCGTTCGACTTAGAAACGATAAAGGGGCGGTATGCAAAATGTTACGACCGACCGACCATATGGCGAGTTCGATCGCGAACACGTGAACAGTCGGTTAACAGATCGTTGCGTGGACGATCATCTCTCTTTTTTCCTTACGAGCCTTCATCCCTGTGCTCCTCGAACGAGATGTACGATATAAATAGTTATTCGACGGCAGCATTGCTATTAAGGATAAGACTGCCTCTCGTGAACGCCGGATGGATTGAGCAGGATGTTGGATATAGCCGGGGAATAGGCGCTCCGCCGCCGATGGCGATACTTTGTTTCCGGTCTATCTCGATTTTCAATTTCTTTCTTCAGCATTATATCCCTTGATTTCTATCCTTACATCGTTTTCTTTATTCTCGTCATTCAAATCCATGTCGATTTCCTTTGTTCCATATTTTCTTCGCTTCTGTCCTTTCACCGGAAGAAGACAATCGCAGCTTGTCGCGATTGTCGCGATTGTAGCGATTGTCACGATTGTCGCGAGTAGCGGTCGATTTGCACAAATTGGCAATAGAAGACAGTCGTGAATCGAGCGAGAAATGAAATCTGGAGAGAAAAGCAGTGGCTAACGGGAATACCGGTGCGAGGAAATAAAGGCGAGCGGTGGGCGTTGTTCGTGGCCGTGGCCTCGCAGCCGACTCCGATAACTAAGGTCGTAGCGTTTTATGGAGTTCGCGCTCATAAGTGTAACGGTGTTCGAACGCAAACCTCACGATCCGCGCTCGAGAGGAGTGGTTACCGTTGCGCGGTCCACAAACTCTGCAGCCAATATTCTGTGCCTGTCGAGTCGCGTGTCCCTGTTTACTTTTCCTCCTTCTTCCTTTCCATACCCTTTCTGTCCGTTCACGGCGCACTTACGGACCTCGCAGTCGTCGCGATTATTTACAATACGGTGAGTGCTCGCTAGTAAACATTACGGAATGCCTCGCACCATTTCTTCGGGACAGTTTACATTTCCTACTACACCGTTTCGCGAATCGATTCACCGAGATGATTGCACGTTTCTATCGATCTTTAAACGGTGCTTAAAACCTCGTGAAAAAAAAACCAGGGCACCGTGATAAGTTTCCAAAGTAGTGCGACGCAGATGCACGTATTCACGAGAGATATCAGCTCAAGCTTACTCGAACCGCGTTCGTATCCGTTTCTTCCCGTTAATCCTTTCTGAGTTCGATCCTCTGTTTATAGGACACGCTACGCGATCCTCGGATAAACCAAATACGATATAAGCTCGTCGTTCGATTTACTCGTTCGCGAGACTTTATCGCGATCGCACAACCTGATACGCTCGTATGGTACGGCAAGTGAATTCTCCTGTTTAAAATTTGTGTCGATCGGCGACGAAACTTTGATACCTATTCGATTCGGTTGGGTCGGAGCCAACTATGGCAGTTCCTTTTTCCGCGGCGTTCGTGGTCGACGAGCAAAGCGTGATCGCTGAACAGGAACCGGCTTTTTCTTTCCGGCGTTCCTTCCGTGAACGACACGGTTTCGACGGTCGCTCTTCTAACGGGCTGCGGCGAACGGTTTTAGAACGCTGGCTGCTCCAGGGTGTTGAATCGAACCGATTCTCGCGGTGAATATTCCAGTCTCGTAATTTTCCAACGCGTGAAAAGCGAACGTAGCAGGGACTCGGGCGTANCTTTATCGCGATCGCACAACCTGATACGCTCGTATGGTACGGCAAGTGAATTCTCCTGTTTAAAATTTGTGTCGATCGGCGACGAAACTTTGATACCTATTCGATTCGGTTGGGTCGGAGCCAACTATGGCAGTTCCTTTTTCCGCGGCGTTCGTGGTCGACGAGCAAAGCGTGATCGCTGAACAGGAACCGGCTTTTTCTTTCCGGCGTTCCTTCCGTGAACGACACGGTTTCGACGGTCGCTCTTCTAACGGGCTGCGGCGAACGGTTTTAGAACGCTGGCTGCTCCAGGGTGTTGAATCGAACCGATTCTCGCGGTGAATATTCCAGTCTCGTAATTTTCCAACGCGTGAAAAACGAACGTAGCAGGGACTCGGGCGTAGGGCGAATGCTGATAAACGTAACGGTCGGAGCGTAAAAAAAATTTGAAAAACGAAGGGAACTGGTCAAGCGACAAGAGCTGTAAAATGTGTTTTTGGAGCAGTGGAGCGTGCAGTCTGTCGATGCGTAAGAAAGGCCCAAGAACTGGATCGAGGACCGGTAGAACCGTTTTACCCACATATTCGGTCTACGAAAACTTGCGAGCGGGGGTGGCTGAAACGAGTGGACGGAACATCGGAACGACAACTTTCGAACAAGAAATAGCAACTGGTCTTGCAGGTCAAAGAATATCTATACGACGAAAAGGACGAACGATGGATTCGTGACTTTTCTTTTCTTGCTTTCGACCGTGCTTTTCAACCAGATCGCGTATCTCGATCACGACCCGCTTCCGCGGAACGGTGGACGCGCGTCGATCGTCGTACCGTTAATCGATCGATTTGCGAGCGCCGCGAACCCCGGATCGAATCCTCTGCGTCCAAGATCTAGGTCAATTTTGTAACGTAAAAATTACAAAAATTGCAAAAAATGCAAAAATAGCAAAAATTTCCTACGGAACTCGCGCTTCGTGTTCGAGATCGTACGTTTAAACGGAATAGACTCGGGTTCGTTACGGCTGCAGTTTCCCAGCGGTCCGTGTACGTTCCTTGGGTCCTTGGGATCTCCGTTTAATAATTGAAAATCAACCTAAATTGCCGGAAGGTATTAACCAGTTTGATGGGGAACAGAACGTACGTATCCAAGAAAAGCAATCCTTTCTCATGCGTATTATCGCCAAAATTGTACCGGCAGTCGAGTTTTTCTCTGCTTTTGATTAAGCCCTAAACGACCAATTGTGCAAGTGTTCCCACACAGGGGAGAGAACTCATCGGTGTTTTATATTTACTTTATAACGAAGAACGAGGCGTTTTCAGCTGATTAATGCAGTGGCTGACTGGCAGGTAGTTTCGTCTCGAAAACGATTCCCCGTGAGACTAGGAAAGCAGGAAATCTAAACGACCGATCGCTTACATTAAAGCATAATTTCTTATGAACGCCGAGCGGAATATTTTATCCAGAGGTTTCGTCTTATTTTTAGACCGCGGAGAGAACGAGGCTCTTCGGTTGTAATCGCGAGGAAACGCCAACGATAACAACGCGAAATCATTAAATGTTGCCGAGCCAAGTGAATTGAACAGATGCGCACCAGCCTATCTGTGCGGTATGGCCAGGAAGTAGCTTTAAAACGTGCTAAGTGTTCGATAATGAGCTTCAGTCGTTCTCTACCTCCGTCCCCTTTTGTTTCGCGTTCTCTCCTCGAGTTCGTTCGCCTTTACGTCCCTTCTCCATCGCGTTCCAATACTCGTCGCTACGCTTCGACTCCATATCGATACCACTTATCGAAACAACATCGATTCGCAGTTCAATCTTCGTTTCGATGTTTTCATCTCATGTTTGTACGCTTTTTCCTAGCTGCGGATCGAAAGTTTCTCGAGTACAGCCTTCGTCTTCCTTCGATAAAGATAGATTCGTTTGTTTTAGAAAACTAATCGTTTTCTCCGAGTAATTGGTTACTCCTTCGGTCCGCTTCCTTTTCACTTTCCCGCCAACTGCGTAGCTTCTTCCTTCCGAGCGTGTACACACCGTCCGTGCAAATTACGAGTTAGAAATTGAGCGTTACTGATTAAGGGCGGAAGAGATAATAGGTAGAACGCGTTCGAGGATATTGTTAGCCATAATGAGACACTTTAAATACCTTCTAAGAGCGCCCGTGTCTTCCGCGAACGTGTCGACGTTCGGTCGAACGCGAATCTTTCGACGATCGGTATGAAACACCCGGGTCGTTGCTCGTCGCTCGACTACGCACGAATCCAAGATATTTAGCATCGTAAGATATTTCGTAATCGACCCTCGTTGCTCCACGCGTTCGGAAAACCGTGTTGTTCCGTCTTCATTGTTCGCAAATGAGAATTGGTTTGCTATTCGTTAACCAGTCGTTCGTTACGACATTCCATACGTGTCACTTATGAATGCGACATCCGTTATGCGGTTCGCGCAAGATATCCTTGCCCGCCAACTGCACCGCGATGAACCGATGGATAACTGCTTGTAATTGGTAGCGTCGTTGCCAGTCTATGTTGGATTCTAGCCAACAGGTTCGTTTTTAAGAACTCGTGGGAGACAGTTAACGCCCGGAGTTCTTTGAGATCTCTTCATCGAGATATACAAAGGTCAGCTCGTTAGTCTTCGAAATCAACGCCACGTCTCTGGTGAGATTTATAGAGCAGAGTCAGTCGGAGCGATGCTGCAAGTTTCTCGGATAAAACGTCTTCCACCTGTTCATATTTTTCTTGGCAACAAGCGGACCGGTTGACGCGATTCGCGCGAGACGAAACGATCGACGAAGGCGAACGGTTTGTCGGGCCTCTTGGAGCGGTGGTCGAAGAAGCGACGTTAATTAACTGAAAAGATTCCACGGGATAAAATTCCGAAGGAGCAGAGAAGCGGGTCGAGTGGCGATCTAGCTGGTCGGAGCGCAGAGCCGGTGAGATGGAGAAGAAGCGCGTTCGTCGAGAGCGGAGTGTTGGTCAGGGCCGTAGGCAGCCTCGAGGTCAACGGCCAGGCGGCGCCTGGAAGATCCTCCATCGACTAAACGCGAGATAGTGGGGCAGGTCGTGGCTGGGACTCCGAGGGAAAAGGAAAAAGGGAAAAGGAAAAGAAGCGACAGGAAAGAAGAGAGTACCGCCAACTCGAGTGGTAGATTTGCGCGAATGGTCGAACGAAAAACGTTCGGTTGTCGCCTTGGGGACCCCCGCGCGGTCGACTTTCCTCTTCTGTTCGACGATCGTGACCGCGAAAGATCGAGCGGAGCGAAACGCTCTTCGCTCGATGATCGTTGAACCGTAAGCTGCTCCTTAATCGAAACGTTTTCTGCCAAACGCAATTAAGCACCGTGACTACCCCGTTGATTTTCTACTCAATCGCGGTGGGAAGGCGTTCAAATCGAATTAGCATGCCGAGTGCCAAGAGCAGTACGCGGGATCCGATAACTTGAAAACTCCTCCTGGGTTAGGGACGCGATCGAAAGCAAAAACGCTTCGAAGCAGCGAACAAGGAAACATTTTCAATTAAAGTTTTTAAGTTCGTTCAACCTCCTTCTCCCAACTGATGTTGGTAACGCAGCGATTCATAAAAGCGATAAAGCAAAAAGGCGAAGATGTTGGAAGAAAAGCATAGGTACGACGACGGCGACGATCGCGTTGATGATGATGAGAACGATGATCGCGATGATCGCGATGATGATGATGGTGGTAGTGGCAACGAAGAAGAAGCTCGTCACGGAGCAGTGAGTTCGCGCGCTCGCTCTCACATCGCTTCTAGTACCGAGTTTCCTCTCTTCGCTTTTATATCGTTCACCAGCCGATCCTTCGAACGTTAGCGTCTTCTCAGACGGGTTGCGTTCATCGTTCATCGTTCATCGTTCATCGTTCCAAGGCAAAGCGATTCTCTATTCTCTACGAGAGCCGAGGATGCTGCGTCAGGTTCCGGAGACACGAATCAACGTTCTTTGTCAATGATCGTTCTAGCAATCGTTCAAGGAAAGGGACTTCTCGATAAAATATATATATCATCTCGAATAACTCGTGATGGACTCGTTGGAATTTTCTGGACAGTGGATGACGATTTATAAAAGCAGAGAGGAGAAATTATTCGTCAGCATCTTACGAGACCCTAAAATTACAACGAGTAAAAATTACACGATACAATATATATAATATTATACGCGATAAATATGAATTCTCAGCACACACGTTTCCTCTCCGTATCATTCTTGCATCGGTATACACGCGAACGTTTAGTTGTAGCAACGTGTACCGTGTACAGGCTCGCAGCTGTGTTTATTTTTATTGTTTTGAGATTTAATCGTGACTTTATCAAGCTTGCGCGTGTTACGCAATTAGAAATGCGAACATGCCCGATTATTTAATGCTTGTTTTTCTTTTCATGCGTATCATAATAGAAGATTTGCAACGAACAACATTTCAGATGCACGCGTGTCCTGGCAGCTACACTTTCGAGTCGAATTCTTATTATCCTCTTTTTTTATCGTTCTATCAATCGTTAGATACTATTATTTAAACACGTTGCAGTATTGAAATTGAAGTACTTCCTCGAGTCAATGATTCGTAATCTTTTCGAAACGACACGCGAAATAGTTACGGCGTCGGAACGAGTATCGGAAGGCGTTACGCTTCTCTGGCATTGAACTCACCGGCTTTAAGCGGTGCTCCAACGTTAGAAAATACGCACCTGCTTTGGAAAGATTCGACTTCCGTTTCTGAACACATCGCATCAAGAGGCTACGTAATGTAAATATCGAGTAAAATACTCGTCGTTCATTTTTTTACAAAGTTTGATCTTTCCAAAAATTTTTTTAGCTTACGCAGACGTTTCTATCGGCACTATATCCGACGCGTCATCGTTGTCTACGGAATCCACGTATCGCGGGACTAACGTGTTTTTCGAAGGGTCGACGGACTTCTCCATCGGTCGAAACCTGGTACCAGCATGAATATTCGTCGGGCGTCACGGGCCGACACGAAATCGGCCATCTATCAGGAATACGAACGATTCGGTGGCTGAATACCTCGTCCGGATGACTGCGATGCTCGATCGATTCGAAACACCTCGTTTCTCTCTGCGTAATATAAAATCGTTCGAACAACAGCGTGTCGCTTACAATAGCATTCTACGCATAGCCTGACGAAAAGAAACAGTCCATGCTCTACTGGCATCGGAACAAGTCAAACGCGCATTGTTCGCGAGCGGTGTTGGTTGCTTGCAATTTCGTAGCAAGTTTTAGGAGGCAATTTAAGCGTAGCGGCAAGGTGGAACGAGCGTGGCGGAGAAACGCGTTTCGGTTTTACGCGCTACTTCGCGTTCGTTCGATATTACGGGCCTTAGCCGTTGCTCAACACATCTACGGCCCTGACTTTGAACCACGTTTGCTCGATTCTCACCGTGGGAATGGCGGCCACGAGACAACGCCGTTGATCTTCTAAATTTTTATTTTACCGCTTCGATCCATCATCGCACGCGTTGATTCAGCGTCGATCCCTCCTTCGAGCCTTCGATCTACCCTCTGCCCTTTCCAAGAACGATCTTTACCGGTACCGTTTTACGATCAGCAAATCCTCGCGTACGTTCTTCAACGTTTGCAACGATCACCGTGTTTCTACTGTTATTTTAAAAATTCTATTACCGCTCGCTAATACCCATGTTCGAAAACAACGGAGAGGAAGATTCCGATCCCGTAACTTTTATCGCGAACTCATCACTTTCTGACATCTTTACGAAGACCGTTAATCGAACCGTGAATCGTTTCAACTCGAACGACGGACTCGCTGGACGCTCCTTATCAGGCTCGGAGGATCTTCGTTACCGGTGCGTTCGAACACTCATTTTACCGGTCGGAAGAATCGATCGAAGAACACTTTAGGTGAACACGTACCTTTGTCGAAAATCCACACGATATCGATACTCGGGTCCTGGGCTTTTCGGGTCACCAGCTCTCTCTCTCTCTCTCTCGCTCTAATCACTCGCTTATCACTGGTTTTCCGGCCGAACTTGTTTCGAAACTCCGCGAACCGGAAATCCTTGGAGAACCGAAGAAACGAAGCGGGAAAGAGAACAAGAGGACAAGAAGCAAGAGAGGAAGAACCGAGAAACCTTCACCGAATTTCGTTAACCGGAAGATCACACGCGGCGGAACACTGGTCTCGAACGGACGAATGGATAGAAAAAAAAAAAACAACGTTCCTGATGGTTGGGCTGTTGGCACGGCTCTGTCTTCGAGGCGGCGCATCGGGCTCACTTTATAAACGGAGCTGGCTGGGTGGTGGTCGCGTTTGCTTGCCGGTCAAACCTGGCTGACGATTGGACGCGTTCGCGTAAACGGACCGCGCGATTGGCCGCGAGATCTAGCGGTACCGTGGCTCCATCCGAGGGGAATCTCTCGCTTCTTCGTGGCTACGATGTTTCCGTGCGTCTTTCTCTCTCTTCCTTTCTATCCTTCCCTCCTATCTTTTCTCTTTCCCCCCAGATCCAGTAGAGGCTAGTTACTTCGTGTAATTAGGGAACAGTGACATTTTACCGTTTTTTCTTTCTTTGTCTCTCTCACTCACTCTCTCCTCGCCCTGACCTTTCTCCGTCACCCTATAACTCGCCCTCTATCGTGACATGTGCGTTCGCGCCAGATGCTTTCGAATCGTTCCCAGAGTGATTTGTTCGTGCTCGCGGCACGTTGCTCGCAAACTGACCAGCGGCAAGAATTCGTGAAATAGGCCATCTTCGATGTCCGACCTTGCTACTCCTTCCAGATCGAGTCACCGATCATGCTTCGCGTCCATCGAAACTTCGAACTCTAATTTTACTTCACGATCTATGTTTAGACCTAATTACACTGGTCGATGGAAGCGAAGAAACCTGTTGGTTGGCTTGTCCGATGTCGGTCGATCGATACGCGAAGTTCGCGGCCATGATGAAATATCGTTCGACCAGCCCGGCAATAGTCGCGTCACGTTGGTTTCGCGGGGCAAAAACTAAGAGAACGAAGATAGAGTGTAGGAAGGAGTTTTTCGAAGATCGATCGGAAGATCGCGCGCGGGATGCATCGTGGAATGGACACGGCTACCAGGAAGCTCGAGCAGCGTTCGTATGCCGGTGCTCAGTGGCAGGGGGTCAAGCAGAGGCAATAAGCAAGATTAATTCGGCGCGTCGAGCGATGGAAGCCGCGGCACGGTCAAGTTCAACGATTCGATGCCGAAGAGGACACGACCGGGCCGTCGAGCGACCCAACGCCATCGCTGATTGGAAACCGCAACTTTTCCCAATTCCGTGCAGCTACACCCCTGCTGGCAGCTACAATAAGACCATTCGAGTTGTTCGATTACGCTGTCATCTTTTCTGTCTTCGGATGCTACGGGTTTCTTCCACGTTACATAACACCGAGTGTTCCTATGCATCGGTATCGGGAAACAGTAGAGTCGATTTTCTCCCATTTCAGAGCGCATTTCTGACGATCGATAATAATTCCTTGAATATCGTTCTCCCGTTGCGCGTTGCGAATTCCAGAAGATCTAGCGTGTCCAGCGAAAAAGAAACTTGGAAGACTCGATCGGTTCGTTGATCACGAGATCGGCATACCATACATATTCCGAAGAAGCTAGGCTTTGGGCAGATACAGTTGTTCCAGTAGCGTTGGTTCGCTGCTAACAAGGCAGTTAAGCGGAGCGGGAGGGAAGAAACATAACTAGGCGTTCGGCTAGCAGGATCGGCGCGCGTCTACACGCCGCTCGTGCACGCAACTCCACATAATTTCCATTCGGATAAATCGACCACTAAATAAACGTAACTGTCGCTAACGAGCTTCCTCGTAGATGCCAGTGCCTCGAGCGTGCTCGCTTTTTCCTCGCGACGGAATGGTGTACGATCGACAGTCGTCGCTTCCAACCGATGACTCTAGGATAGAAAACTGGCGTGGACATCGTAACTACGATGTTTACCACAATACCAGCCACCGTGGCACCGTAAACGTAACGATCCTTGCCGATAATCCCTGATCCATCAAACTGTTATTCGCTCGAACGCCAAAGGATAGCACGAAAGTTACGCGCGGAAAGTGGAAGCTACCTCGATGGGATCTACACCGATTACGTGCCACTGATCGGTCGAAATGGAGTGAAAATCATCCGACCGAGCAAGGGTCAAGTGCCTCGATGAAACGTTATTCCTGTTTCTTCCCCAAAAAACACGTCGTTTTACGCGTCTTTTTCATGGCACTCGTAAGACGAAAACAAAATTTATACCCTGTTATTGCGCTTTGACGAGTTCCGTATCGGGAGGAAAATTTATTAGAATCACAATTTATGTTCGAGGACGATCGAATTGTAGGGGTTTCGAGGGGAAACTTTACCACGCCGATGATCGAACGAACGAATCGGGCAACGAGCCGAGCTTGATTTACGACTCGATCCCGAACAGCGTATCTGGTTCACCAGAACCAAGTTTCTTTCGCTCGTTAGCCGAGCAGGTGGATCGTTAACAAACGCACGTATACGTCATAAAAGAGTCGCCAGGCAAGATGGAGGAGTATGCAGAGCGCGTTAATGCTGGCGTCGGAATATTTATGGGACGGGAAAAATGGTTTCGCATCGGGATCGAGCTCGCATACTTGGAAACAAATTTTTAGAGGCGAAGGATGCTTCTACGAATAGAATTCCACGAAACGAGGTGGACTCGTTAGGTCTTTGTCGGATAGTGGTTTTTCTTCGACGAAACACGAGGCGGTCCGTCGTAATGGCGGTTGTTACGCACACGCAACGTTTCCGGTAATGTCGATGGAAATCGACAAATGGTCGAACGAAGAAAACTTGCCACCTTATCTTCCCAGTTTTTCACCGGTGCAGGCGCGATCTCCAAGATTCCTCGGCATTCTTCGTTCTTCGTAATTGTTCTTTATTATCGCGATCCTTGTCTTAATGGTTGGCCAGCGTCGCGTTCAACATCGGGTCGCGAGCTCAAACGAACAAGATCCTCGCGTTCCCGGGACGCCATGAAATCGCGTCGTTAATTAAACACGCGACGCGTGTAAATCGTTTCGCGTGACTCCGTTGTCATCGTTCCGACCGAAGGGTTACTAAGTGGCGTTACCTCGAAGAAGATCGATCAAGGGCTGGAATCTGTTATTCAATTTTTATGACGCGCTTAAGATTTTCCGAAAAATTATGCACAAAAACCCGATAGGATGTTCCTCGTTTAAAAGATATCGTAACGAAGCAGTGGTCAAAGATACGGTCTCGGCATTGTCTGCGATTAAGAATAAACAAGAACGTGTTTGCCGGACAGGTTTGGTTTAGCGACAACGCGACCACCAACCGTGAAGAGAACCGTGGAAAACAATCAGCCGAAATCAGCGCCACTGGTCAACCTAAGTGCCTAACTGTAGCGTTTTATGCTCTGTGATCTAATTTGCGTACGTTCAAGTCGCGGTGTCCGACCGCGTAGCAGGATGCAAATGATCCTTCCCCTGTCTACGCGAGTCGTGGTTGCTTAACCGTAGACTTTTATGCTTTGCCACGTACCGCGTCTATATATTTTTCGCCCAACTTTTACCGAGCCTCTTTACTCGAGTCCCTTTGTCGGCGCCTTCGAATCTTTCCGCCTCGGACTTATAGTTGTATCGTGGACGTAACACTGCGCGGCGGGGAGATAGATTTCCAATTAAACGCTTCTGAATCGCAGGAAGTTCTGTTCTGTCTGGCATGCGGGTCAAAGTGTCTATCGTGTCGCCGGTCGAATCTCATCGGATAAAATCAGCTCATTTATCTAGGCATTCATCTGTCACGCACATTCGCCATACCTTTAATTTCGAACATCCATTCGCTGTCCCACCGGGTAGAGAGCTTGCATCGATCCATCCCGCGGCGAATCGGTCTTACGGTTCTTGCAGCCTGTAACAAAGTATCTATTTATCCGTCTATCCGTCCATCTATCGTTGCACGCGGGCGTGTATACGATTCCCGATGGGTCGTGCCAAGTTATTCCACGACTATGATCGGGCATAAGCGTTCGGGCTGGACCTCGCGTTCGATGCTTTACGAGCTCCTTCGAGTCCTCGCGTTCGCTCGTGAAAAGTTCGCGAATACGTTCGTGTACAGAGAATCGACGCGTCTACGAGGTCGCGCACCCCACAATTTCTTCGACCTTTCCTTCCGTTCCCCCGTTTACCTCGTTTCTTCGCATCGTATCGTTTACCTTTTTCCGAACGTTCCTACAAGATCGTCACGATCGTTTGCGATCGATGCAATTGGATCATTTTTCATATTTACGTCCGCGACCAATCGGCTAAGAGGGAAGTAAACGACGGTTGACGCTGAAGCGATAAAAAGCAGGACTCTTTGGATCCGTGGTGGTCGGGTGTACATAAGTACGTAGTTACAACTGGTTGAATCAAAAAAGCGTAACGCGCGTATTTCGCGAAGCCTTGAGAGGTTGCGGTTACCAACGAGATCAACCGAGATCGGTTAATGCCATTCTTCGCCTCTCTTTCTTTAAAAATATTTAAAGAAAATTAAATATTTTAATTTCCACTCTTTTGTACGCTTCGATCATCGTTATACGTGCAAATAGATTCGTGAGAAGAAGACTCGGAAACGCGCCGGTATAGCTTGCATATTTCATATCGAGCGCGTTATAAACTCGCATACGTAACTCGTTCCCATAATTAATCGGATCGATGTAATAGCGGATGGTTTCTCAGGGTTGGACGGAATTGAATGGTAAACGAGGAAAGAAAAAGAATAATCGGATCGAAGGATTGTCAAGAACAGCGTAGATAATCGAGAATTAAAGGATGACGAACTCGATTTGTTCCGCGACGTAACTTAATCCGAGTCATTTTTCAAAATCAAACTCGTGCAAATTCCATTGTGTCTTTATCAATCGATAGACAGGAATGGACATTCTTCTTGGAATACGATCAAACGAAAGCTTCCATCATCATACCCATGGGTTTTGTTGCTTCGACGATGATTTCGCCGCTAGTTTCCATTGTACGAGCAACGGTTGGGTGATTAGGAATAACGTTCCTCCCCTTTCGAGGGAATTTAGAACCGTTTCGTTTTTTTTTTTTTTTTTTTTTTCTTTCCGAATTGGGACGAAATTATGGACGGTACGTCATCGACTGATTTTCGGATGGCTACGGGTTAGCCGATTTGTCTCGGTTCTCATGGCCGAGGTACCGTTAGAAAACTAAGGATCTTCACCGAAATCACCGCGAGGGACGAGAGAGGCTTTCGCAACGGGAATCTCCCGGTGAGAGATGCGAGACACCGCGTACAGAGAGGAAGTCAAAACGAGGAGAAAGGTCGTTCTCTGCTACTTAATTTGCGTTACGTTATTCCGCTATACCTGGTTCCGCGATCCAACGTTGGTCGAGCAATTTTTATGATTAGCCTTTATCGCGTTACTTTAATTGCTCATTCTTCTTCGGTATCGTGGAGAAACGCGCAGCTTTGTGGAAAGGCGGACAAAAGGCTCGGTCGATACGTCGATTAGCTGACTAACCGGAGCACCGCTTCAAGGAATGAGGAGATCGTGCGAGTTTCTAATTACTTTGAAAAGTGACATCGCGACAGAACGATTTTCGTTGCTCTCGGTGAAATACAAGAAAAATGCGACTACTAACGAGGATAGAGGATAGGTCAGGAAATAATCGGAAGATGTTCCTTTCGATCGGCTGTTGGCTCGGTCGATTCTCTGGCTCTTCCGCAGAGTTCTCGTGGAACCTAGCCTACTCCTATGTCGCCTCCTCCTACACCAGCCTCTCTCGTAATCACTATATTTTAGTTGGCCGGTTCGAGAGGCATAGAGTGTGGCGCGCGGCAGCCAATCAGGTACCAGTCGGCTTTCCACTCTTTCTCGGGGTTCAGGGTCGGTCAAGGACTCGCCGAGTGCCGGCACGACGCCGCCACCATCGTAGCGAACAACGAGCAGCCACGATCGAAGGGGAAGGGTTCGTCCCTGTCTCTTCTAACGTTCGATTCCCTGTGGCCGTCGCTACTCGTCACCGGGCGCTAATTATTATTAGTACTCGTTAAATCGTAACTTAGAGAACTGTCTCGCTCCATTTCCATTTTTTCCCTGCGCCCGATAAAGGCAGCTCAAACTTCTTTTCCTCGACAACTTCGAAACGTTAGACGTTTTGTTCTCAAAGGTTCCTAGAACGCGAACTCGGGACCAACAGTAATCGTATCGGGTTCTCCATCGATGCGACGAGCATCTGTGTTATTCTCGTTCGTGGTTCCCGCGGCCTATCGTCAAGCCATCTCATATGAATAAGTAATAACAAGCTCGAAAGGGCAACAGAGCCCTCTCTTCTTCCTTCTCTTCCGCGCTTCGTCTTGGTTTCTTCTTCTTCTTCTTTTTCATCGCCTCGATTCCGCTCGATCTATTGGCGATTTCTCGCCAAGGTCACGCGTTCAGTCAGAACAGGTCTATTTATAGGTACTCGCGGATGAGAGAGTCGTTGCGAGCTGGCAGCTCGCGAACGGGAACGCTTCGACGGCTTCTGTCGGATTGATTGCCGCGGAACGGCAGCTCGCCGGAACCTGTCTCTATGTTTCACCGTCGTTTTTCCAAGCAAGATAAAAAGGAATACGGTACGTAACACTTGAATTTGCGGTTGATTAAACAACAAGAGCTAAACATCTATCAAACGGAGCTGCAGTCCTTTTTGAACGGGAACAATCCAAGTTGGACGATCTATGATCAATTGTGTTGCATAGTTGTCCGAGAAGGGAATAATCGTTGCTTTTAGTCGTGATTCGCCGATTCACCGATTCACCGATATTCGCCAGATAATGAATATCCGTTGCAAAACGAGCAGGAATCGTTTTCCCGGACAAACCGAGCATGAAAATGATCCGTAGCAGAATTTCTCCATAAAAGGCGGAGCGTGTTCGACGTAAAAGGCGAAGGATAGCGGTGGCAGCCCTTTGCACGCGTCTACCAGCAGCCCGGAAGTCGATTAGATGCTCTGTAGGCTACATCGAATCGTTTACGCGCCTCTGTACGCGTCTCGAAAGGATTCCTTCTTTCTCGGCCTGTTCTAACGCTCGTTTCAAAGGGATGGCTACCGGAGAACGATACACGCCAACTTTCGACCGATACGTTTCCTTTACCTCGAGCCTTTTTAGCTCTGCAACTCGAATTATCCATCCAATAATTCCGCGTGTCCGGTTCCTCAACGTTTTCGGGCAAGCCACAACGTCCGACCGAAAAAATCGCCGACCCATGAAAGGAAAGTTCGATTCCGTCGTGGCACGATTCTCGTGTAGAACGCGACGAATCGATCGTTCGCGGAACACTCGTTTTCGCGGTCGATTTCTGTTATCGTCGCGATCTCTTCCGAAACCGAAGCAGTTTCCAGTTTCGTTGCAACGAATCGATAGCCAAGAACGAAACGGGAAGCGAGTCGTTCGTTTTGTCGAACGAGAATCGAGCGAAGAAACTCGCGCAGGAAACTCGACGAGCTGGTTGTTGTATCCTGCATCGGAAGGGATCGATGCAAACGCTACGAGGCTACTCGTCGCGGTCGAACCCGTTACTCCTTCGCGCTACACGGTGATTTATAACGCGGACCTGTAATTAGAAAATACTGAACGCCGGTTCTGGGACGTCTGTGTGGCGCGATTGCGTTCTACGGGGCCCGGAAGTCGCGGACGGTATGTACAGTCCGGTCGATCGGATCTCTTGCGATGCCCGATCCAAAGGGACTACGATTGCTCGTCGGACTGGCTCGCAACGGCCAATAAACGGCAAACTTTTACCGTCCGTGACGGTTCGGTTTAACGAACAGTCGCTCAACCGGCTCGTTGTATCCTAGAGCTCCAGAAATTCCCCAGTCTCCGTTTCTCTGGCCGCCTTTTCGAGAAAGGATGCTCGTTTTTTATCGAGTTTACGTTCGAGAAAAATGCGGACAAAAGTTGTTTGATCGTTGATAGAATTCCCGGAAGGTGCGATTAAAAAATAAATCGGAGCCGTAATTATCAATCGACTTCCTCGTGCGGGTTTATCGCTTGTTCGCGAACGACCTTTCGTTTTACGTTTGCCCCGTGGCTGCGCAAGAACCAGAGGCACCTTGGAACGATGAGAAGACGTTACCATCTTCCGCGGTGGTGCCTCGTAAATGCTGGCTTTTTGCCCCGCGCGTTTTGCCGCTTTCAGCCTCGCGCGTTTACTTGCCTATCGCCTTCTATTTGTTCCGCGATTATTAACGTTTACGATGGAATCACGCCGCGTCCGAGCAATTACCGCGGCGGGTGTTGTTCGCACGACACCGAACGCCCCCCGTGTTAAGGAAGAAACGGCGAGCGGCAAGCATTTTCTGGACAGGCCTCTTTGTTCGTTGCCGCTACTTAACGTCCTCTCCTCTAATGAAATTAATTTATGCCCCTTTCCTTATCTCGCTGTGTCGTTTCCCTTTACCAACGACGTTTCTATTATCCGCGAATAGTTTATGAATATTCTCGACAAATTCACAACCTACGGTTTATCCGTTGTATTTAAAGCGCACCCATAGCGCCGTGTACGCGCGTCGCTTGAAAAAACCTGCTTCACCTCTTCCAACTTTGTTACGAATTAAAAACGATACAAAGTTAGTCACCGATGAAACGTCACGTGACGCGTAGCAAGTTGAATTCCAGCACGCGTTGTCACGTCGCGACCCAAGCGTTCCGATCTTCCTCGCGTCACGAAATCCGCGTAATCGATTTGCGGACGAACCGTTCGCTCTTCGGCATGCCTATTTCCCTTGGCAGCCTCTCCAATCGTGCTCGATGTGGTTGCATTATGTGCCACCAACCAACCGTGCCCTCTCTGTTGCGCTTTTTTGTCCGCTCTCTGTGGCTGTGCCGAGAGCCCACGTGCATCCACGATGAACCGCGATCCATTCCTCTCCTTCCTCTGTTTTTCCTCCATTGGATTCCCCGCTCCGCTTCGTTCTGTTCTGTTCTGTTCTGCTCTGCTGTCCGTGCTACCTTGAAAACAACAGGAGCCAGTTTCCTTTGGAATTTTTACGCTAGATTTCCTAGCTGAACGCTTCGAAAAAACTCCACCAATGTATGACGCGCAGCGGAACTTCTAAACGCGGTGTTAATGGAAAAAGTAAATTCAAAATGGAAGATTAGTTTTTTTTTATCGTACGCAAGGATTTCAAGTTAGTCGATCTGTATTACAGGTTTTGTGTTTGTTGGAAATGAAAAAGTGTTTGTTCCATGTTTAACTAATTTCATCGAATGGCAGATAAAATTCTTTTCTATTACATAGATACAGGTATGGCACGTAGACGTCCGAAATGTCGACATCGTATGGTTTACGATAAGATATCGTAACAGACATCGATTCGACGAAATATCGTTTACTCGGTTGGTTAGACGCGCACCACGAAGAGAAAAGGAAACTGTCCACAGAGAATGTTTACTCTTGCAGTTGTTCTCTTGGTAGTTACAGAAGGAAGAGGAACAATAAACTCGTGGCAGCAAGCGCAGTATTTTCCAAGCGTTACGAGGCCTCTTACGCGTTCAGCACGTTGTCAACGTATGTCCGGATTATATGTATGTGTGTCGAGCACGAAGGGTTAACTAGTTCGCAAAGTGAAAGATAGCGAGCCTATAAACCTTGTTTAAAACTAGCCGATGTCCTTCTTCCTTGCACTGGACGGGTAAACAGCTTTCCTCGAGTAATTGAAATCGTACAAAAAACGTCCAACGTCTGGAAGATCTGCTCAACCAGAGATGTCATCGCCGGAAGGTGAAAGAAAAAAAAAAAAAAATGGACGCAAAGATGAAAGCTCGTTGCGCACGGCCATTTGTCCGCGTAGCGAATCGATGATAGCTTTTTATTCTCTTTGCTTCTATTTTTACCAGCACGTTCGCATTCATATTTTATCCACCGCGTTTGACATGCCCTAGATGATTCGTTCACCCGCGAGCTATTTAACAATTCGTTCAGCTGTCTCCCCTGATCTTTTTCTCTCGTCTTCTTTTCCTCTTTTCTTCTTTTCTTACCGATGCTCGTTCCGCGTTTGTTTCCCACCAGCACTCGATAAACGAACTCCGACTCTATCTGCGCGTTCATCGACTGTACGTACATCAAAGTTCCTTCTATTTCTTCTTCTTCTTCTTCTTCTTCTTCTTCTTCTTCTCCTTCTTCGCTTTTTGCCTCGTCGTTTCAACGAGAAAATTACCACTACGTGACATAAAGCGCCGTCTGTTTCATCGACTTTACCTAACAGGTGGAAGCAAAGAATCGTGCGACGTTGACGAGCTGTACGAGTCTGATTTTAATTACACCATGTACGCGGTCGATCGTTTTCTGTGCTGATAAATACGCTTCTTCCGGCGCTTTATAAGCGAGCTGTGATTTCGTTTCGCGTCAAAACTCCATGACGCTCGTAAAAATTTTACGCGCGTTTTACAAAGACGAGGGTCCATTGATTTTTGCCTCTTCTATCTTTTTCCACTGTTCCATACTTGGTCCTTGAATTTGTTATCCTGTTCGTTTGCCGTGTAAAATTTTCTGTCTCGCAATTGGAACGACGCGCTTTCGTGGGACGCGCACGTGAGCGGAATCATGGATGCTGCGAGTCGTTCGATCCCTAAGAATAATTGGCTGGTTCGGGGTCATCGTCTTAACGAACGCGATTCCTCGAATTAAATCTCCGCGTCGTTTTTCAGAATTTTTTTCCGGCTCGTCAGAGTCGTCTATTAAGCTATCAAGATTTCGAGGTGCAAGCCTGCGAGAAGGATGTCGCGATTCCGCTTGAAACGACATCGGGAACGAACGCGTTCTTCTTCCTGAATCGATAGTTGGAGTGGCTCTATCGAGAGTATCGATGTTTCTTCGGCCGCGTTTCTTTCAACGAGTCGAATAACGAACGCTCGGGAGGTGGCACGCTGGTCAACGTCCGGCCGTTTCTCGTTCCTATCTGTCGGAGTGGAATAGGGGCAAGAACGGCGAGGAAAAACAGAAGTAGCGGAAGAAAAACGAGGCGTCGCGCGTTTCTCGTACGGTATCTTGTCGGGAAGCGCGCGAGGATTAAGACGAGGTTGGAAAAACGAGCATAGCTCGTATCGCGACCGATTCGTATCTGCCAGCCGTGAGATTATTTAAATGCGAGCTCGCGTTCCTGCTTCTGAACAAGCGTCCGTGGAAACGAATGTACCCTGTCCGTTACCGTCGATTGAATTCTCCTTCCCGGAGGGAAATTTTTCACGCTTCGCGGCGCGACGTTAGCAGCACCTGCGGCGTTGAATCTTCTTCTGTTTCTCTAGCCTGACTTTCGACTTGCCAGAGGGTAGAACCAGAGAACAGCTCGTTTCCAAGTAAATGCAAATTTTCCGAGCTCAAGGGAACATAGCCAGTGTACCGAGAGCCGAGATTGCGGTGGTGTGTCGTTCGAACCGCGGTATGACGAACGATTCGTCTTAACCGCACCATTCTGTGCGTTGCGGCCCGAAGAAGAGGAAACGCTTGCTATAGAAACATCAGAGGTAGAAGAAACGAGAGAGGAAAAAGGAATAAGAAGGAGACGAAAAAGGATGAAAGATCTAGGGAAGCGAAGAGTGGTACGAGAGAGGGAAGAAGAGGTTGGTTCGGTTCGCGATGGAACGAGGAAACTACCGAGAGGAGGAAGCGACGACGAGTCTCGGATGTCACCACCGGCTGGTCCACGTCAGGCGTATCGCGAACGGGACGACACGGTTCGCGGATGTTGCATAGTTGAGGCTAGGTCTGGGATATAAGGCTCGAACGCGCGCACGTTTACCGGTGCGCTTGTTACGCGCGGCCTAACTCGGTGTCATTTCGACCGACCTACGATCACAGGAGAGGTTCCTGACCTGCGCGCAGCGAGAATGAAAAGCAAACGGAGTCGGTGAATCGAAGGACACTGGTGGCGTTGCTGTTAGCTACGTTTCAACCGGCTCCGCTGAAACGAGGATACGGCTACGATACCGAATCACCGAAAGTACCAATTCTATTCGATAGTCGAGACTCGGCAACGAGGGTTGTTCGAACGACAATTTCGCGTGAAAAACGAGTCCATCGAATTTCCCCGAGACCCAGTCTTTGTCTTTCATCGCGATCCAACGCCAACCATAATTATGCTCTTTTCGCGTATTAACGGAAACGATCTCTCGACTCGTTGGGCGGTTTAAGTACATTCGTGTTCTCCAAGTCGTGTCGGCATTTTCAGGAACTCGTACTACGCGATGAAACATTAGGAACGATTAGGGGCTCGGGGCATACGTACGTTGGCAGCGGAGACGTTGACTGACAAAACTCGTGGAAACTGGCAATTTTCCTCGCCACTTTCAGCGGATAACGGAACCGTAATGATATAATGCATACGGAGTAGAATGTCGCAAAGGGGGTAACGAGACCCGCGTGACTTTTGGCGTGCACAATTGAGCGCCTAGATAGTCCTCGATTACCTAACCGTTTCGTTGAATAGAGCGTTGTTCATTTGGAGAAAGATAAGACGAAACACCGCTCGTTCACCGCTAGCCTTCAATTTCGCTTGTTGCGGCTTTCAGTAGCGCCAGCGGAGAACTACCTTCGTTCCAGAGTCTCTATCCCTTTGCTGAGCGTCGTCAATTTCCTCTGACACGAGGACACGACAACGCTCTTAAGCGAAATTTCCTTAATCCCGGGATACCGCGTACCTGCTTGAAATATGGATTCGATCTACCGGGGCATTCCTAGTGTTCCTTCCTCAATTCCTCGATCTAAATTCCCTCGTTGGTTGAAAAGTAATGGGGAGAATCGCGTTGAAACAGCGCATTCCCGGAGTAGAGGCGGTGAAACAGGAAAGCGTATCGAGGCGTTCATATTCGAGTAATTCCATTCCTCCCTAATAAATTAGTTTCTCGAGGAACGAGAGTTCGCAGCGGATCGCGATTGGAGATATCGCGAAATATTTTTCGAGGCCGATTATAGGATACACCGCGGACGAACACCGGAATCGAGAGGCGGATCGTCGACTCGCAACAGGCACAGCTCGTCAGTCTGTTCAAGGTCGTCCAAGGTCGTCCAAGGTCGTCCAAGGTCGTCCAAGGTCGTTCGAGAGGAGCAGAGACCTTGGGCCGGAGAAACGCGCGTAACAAACTGGTCCCTCCACGACCTTCCATCTCGAAAAGAAGGAGAGTAACAGTCCACAGAAATCACGACCCTGTCGTTCTCCCGGCTTCTCTTCTTCTTTGTATTCTTCTTTTTTCTTCTTTTTTCTTCTTTTTTCTTCTTTTTTCTTCTTTTTTCTTCCTTTTTCTTCATTTTTCTTCTTCCTTTTTCTTGTTCCTCTTCTTCACCGTTCCTGCGTTTCTTTCTCGGGTATTTGATCGGTCGGTTAGTTTCTGCTCGCGTCTCGACCCATACGAACAAACAGTTGGAGGATGACGACGCGAGAACGCAAATTGCCGCCACTAATGCGACGTTATTCGGAGTTGTAGGATAGAATGCGAAAGAAACGCTTGGAAAATAGTAATTCTCTCCGTAGGTTTTGCGGTTTTTATTCAGACGAGATTGCCGCCTCGGTAGTTGAACGGTCGGTGGTAAGAAGGTCGGAGGAAGGGTGGCAAAGATGGTTAAATTACCAAAGAAAACGTACAACGGCAGCGATGTATGGTACGGTTAGTTTAATGGGCTGGCGCTTCGCGTCTAGGATAGTCTACAACGGGGGAGAACAACGTTACAGAAGCCGCATTCGATTTCCTGCAACGCCAAGGTCTCGCGTCTAATGTTTTTCGGGATACGCGTTACTCGCGCAAACTCTTGGAAGGTTGATCCGCGATGCTCGAAGCTTCTCGATCGTTCGGTAGTTTTCCGTTTTTCGTGTTTCTCGCTTACCTTCTACCCTGCTCGCCCCCTTATCGCTATTGGACTTGGCGTCACGGAGCGTTACACTCTATCTTAGAGTTCTCGCGACTAATAATAAAACGGCCGATCCTCTTACGTATTACCGAGCGAGGCACGGTTCACGCACGAACGGGCACCGTAAGATGCGGCAAAGAAAATGCCAGGATGGAATCCGGTCGAGCCTGTGTCACGCTCGACGCGCTGCATCGGTCCGCGAGAGTTCCGTCTCCTCGCTTCTTCATCGACGCACGATTTTTCAGTCTCTATTCTCGTCCGAACCGCTTAGCAATTCTCTCTTCTCCCCGAAGGATCGTCCAATCGAGGTTGCGGAATCATTACGTAGCCGGAAGGACGATGAAACAACTTGATTCGACGATTTCTTATCGATCGTAACGCGAGTAATTTTTTATATTTTTTTCCAAGGAAATCGTGAGCTAACGGTGTTTCGGATTTTCTATCGGCTCGTTTAATTATAGCTGCTTCAACTATGCTGTATATTTCATTCACTTTCAGCAACAGAATAAAACATAAAAAGGATCTCCGGTTCTCAAGTATCCCAAGATGAATCGAACGAACGGATAACGCGTTACCACGAGAACGTTCGCTTTTATTTCCGCGTTTAAATATAGTCGCGTCGTTTTTGCGAACATCCTGGAAGGTTCCGTTCGAGTATCGTTCCCGGTTTATCGATCAGCGTTGCGGCCAATAATCGCGAGTATCCGCGGAAAACGTGTTCGCCGTTCCGTGATCGATCTTCCCGGTATTATCGATCGATCGCGCGATCGTGGCCGCGCTGATTTCGCGGAAAAACAACGTTTCCCGCGTATTCGCGCCTCGCGATATTACACGTTTCGCCGTGTCGCGTAAATCTTTCGGCTGATCGTGTAAATTGCCAAGTGTATCGGCTGGTCCGAGCGTTCGCCGGAAACCAAGGTTCAACGTACCAAAGCGACGCAATTATTCGCGGGTGCCCACCTCTTTTCGCCCTCTCCGAATGATGGCTTTATTATTCCGTTGATACGACGAGCGAACAGGAAAACGTTTACTTTGTCCGACTGATCGATCGACGGGCGGTAACAATGGAAAACGTCTTTCTGAAATTCCTTGGATCGCGAAGGAAGTCGTTTGTCAATTACGGTCAGGTACTTGAAACACGCGTTGCTTAACTGCTATTCCCTTAGGTTCAACCACGAGGATCCGATCGAGGTAACCTAGCATCGATTCTTGCTTGGTAGCGTGTACAAATCTTGAGATTCGATATTTATCCTCTGACAATGAACTCTCCGACAACGTTGAGACCGACGTTACGGAAAATAAGAGAATGGCTTTCGATACGATTTACACGCTACGAAGCGAAACCATTATGCAAGATATTACGTTCGCAAAGAATTACGAGTCTTTCGCTATTGAAACCGAGGTTATTCACTCCTGGGCTAGAGAATTCAGACACGTTCTTCGAGTGATTTCGCTTGAAAATCCATTCCCCGTCGTTTCCCTCGTGCAACAATGAATCCCAGCTGGTAATCTGCCTCATTATCCGACTCTATTCTCCTCCGTTCTGTGTATACGTTTCGTTCGCAATAACAATAATAATAAACAGTCCTCCGTTCCGGCCGATTATCCTGTCAGTGGCGCGAGAAGGAACGAGGCAGCCGGGCGACGCGCGCTGTGTCGCCAATTTTGATTCCGCGTTATTATTCGTGAATGGGAAGCGAAACGGACGAGGAGACGCGACGGAAAAAACGGTACACCGTCGTGCTCCAGTGTCACGCGAGTATTTACTCGCTCAAAAAGTCGCTTCGCCATCCGGTTCACTCGTTGCCCCTGCTCCCTCGGCGCGTGCTTTTTCTTCTGCCGGCGCCCCCGCGACTTCCTCTTTCGTCGCGCCCTATTCTTCCTTCCTCCTGCAGCGGTTCCGTGTGCCCGCCGAACGATCGATCGACCACCGATCTGCTACGACGCCTCTTATCCTCCTTTCCTCTTTTCCTCTTTTCCTCTTTTCCTCTTTTCCTCTTTTCCCCGTTTCCTCGGTAATTGCTGAGCACCGGGCTAATCTCGCTCGATAATTGGCTCGCCAATTACCGCGTTTCAGATTACAGTAATTAAGAGAGGCACGGCTCGATCGGCGCGAAAAATCGCTGCCGTTTCCTCGAGGGGAAAGCAAAGGTACTAAACTTGGGTTTTGCTAAATCCAGTTGGGGAGATGCACGATCAACGGCTTAACAGCAGCCTCCTCGCAAGAAGCGTATCGGTAATTGCTAAATCTGGATATCTCGAGGAAGAAACGGAATCTGCTCCTGTCTCGATGGTGAAGTTGGCGAAAGAACAGTCGCCCTATTCGAGAGATCCTTGAGCAAGTTCAGGGTCGTAGCGCGTTTCCGCGTGTGGGACGTCTCTCTCGCTCGGTAGGCCACCGATTCTCTCCCTCCAACCGTGAACGAGTTAAATTGGCATGAAGCGTAACCGGTGTCCACCGTTTCTTCTTAGCCCGTTCGAGAGACCGTCTCGGCAGAACACCGTCTTCCGTATTGCGCTTTAATTACAACCACAGTCCCGTTTTTTTGCAGTACTTTTATTAATTGAGGGAACAGGGCCCGCTCTGGAACCGCTCGAGCCGCGAGGTGCACGCGTTCGCGGACAATGCGCGGATAGGAGCGACGCGCGTCCGCCCGACCAAACGCGATTACGGTACTTTTCTCTTTGCCTTCGCGCGTATACTGTTGCTCTTTTTTCAACGATTCGTCGTCCACCATTTCGATCTTCGTCTTTCGTAACGTCGATGCTAGAATTTTTTCAAGCTCGCTGAAAATTTTGCCCTGTCAAAGGTCGATTGCGAGGAGTTTGAGAATCGCGAGAGGAACGCGTCGTTAATGAAGTTCGAGGTATATTAGATGCTAATTGCTTTGACCGTGGCACCGAGCGCTATGAGAACGTTCTCTCCTTCCATTGTTCCGCGTCCAAGTACGAGGGCAAAAGTATTGTCCCTGTTAAGCTTATCCAGACCGGATTCCTAAACGTATACGCGGTAAACGGTCTTTTCGATCGGAATTCTACGGTAGATCGTTAAATCAAATGGTCGATCCTTGCATCAACTGTCAAGATTCCAATAGCTGCTCTCGTTAATAATCTACAGATATACAAGTATAATTACCCGGGTCGCTCGAGCTACGCTTCTACTTGTTTCTTTCATCCAGACATAAATACTCCAACTATACTTTTGCCGCTTGGAATAGAGGACGTTCGAAAGAAGCGGCCAGGTGGGGAGACGAAAAGAAATTTGCAACTTTCACACGGAAAACTTCCGCGCCGTACCGGCAAATAACTCGATTGTCTTTCTAATCGCGACGATCTGAATAATTGGTCCCGGGTCGCACGCTCTCGCGGTTAAAACGCAACACGGGATTGACCGTGACGAGAAGCTGGATGCTTTCGTTCGACGGAGAATCGATTACCGCCGTCGGGCTGTCGCCATTTTTTACCCGCGAATGTGTAACTAATCTCTCGACGTTTGCGATTGATCGCTTGGCACGCGTCAGCTTCCAGGGAATCGCTCTATTCGCGAATTCTCCATCGTAAAGCAAAGAACGAGGAAGAAAGTTTCGACGGCGTTTGATCGTTTTTATCGAAACTGGTAGCTCGTGGCAGCGAGTCGAAGCTTGCTGACGCTTTCTCGACGGCTCGCTAACGATCCGAATAACTGGCTGCGTATCGTAAGCCGCTGAGAGTGCTCGCGGCACTATCAGGCCCGAGGTAGTCCGCTACCACTTAATGGAGAACCGATCTTTCCTAGTCAGCCAACTGCCCCTCCCTCGCGAGTCGTCGACTCGGTGTAAACGACCTTAAACGTTTTCCGCTGCCGATTCTCCCCCTACGAGCGCATTTTCCATCGATTTGCCGTGACGCACAGCGCTAGGAACGGTACTCGTTAATAAAATCCAAAGAGATCTGTATTTTTTCGTTTTCGTCGCCAACTGGTTTCCGTCCCTCATCATCGTATCCACGGTTACTCCTTTGGCACTCCTCGTTTTGCCATCATCGCGGCGGATGTCGGAACGCAACGGAAGATGGCTCGAGGTTACGGTGGAGCTCTTTCAAAATTATGTTTACCGTGGTTCATATCCCGAAGTCACGGAGAAGAGGATGTAATTTACGACGAAGAAGGAAAGGACTTGGCCGGACCGCCGAAAATTCATGACCCAGAAATCAGGCGAACCAGGGAACGGTACCGCTATGCGTTTCCGATGGGTATGCGAAATATTTGAAACGCGCCCGCGTAAACTACACGATTTAGCAGGTCCTTTCAATTGTAACAGGATTCGATAAAATCCAAGATATTTAGCGTCCTCCGTGGAAATGGTTCCGCCGCCGGCAAAGCGAAAATCGTTTTATATTTACCAGAGCCGCAAAATGCTCTTTCCTCTATGGAATCGTAGGATCTCGTAACGAACCGATGGAATATCACGAGTCTAATATACGTAGACGCGGAGAAAAAGAGCCATTGCAAACGATAATCGATTTATGGACGGCGTCAAAGTTCACGAGGTGCCACTTTGTCAACGATACGCGAAAAAATGTTCAAAGGCACGATTGAAGAGACCTGTCCACGATGCACTTGATACTTGGTCACGCGTTTTCCGATTTGCTGGAGCTCGTTTGGGCTGTGCATGCAACTTGGATTAATCTCCCGCAATTTATGAGGTATTACCTGTCGACCTTCCGATACGTAGACGGCTATTACCGTGAATGTACACGGGGAACAAGGGGGATCGAACAAGAAGAACAGGACGCAAGGTACAAGAGGGAGGATGTAGATGAGCATACGTGCGAGGCTGTGTGCGCACCGCTGCGTTGTCGCTCGTATCTCGTTAAATCGTTAAATCGTTAAATCGTTAAATCGTTAAATGGTTAAATCGTTAAACCGTTAAATCGTTCTGTAGCGGCGGAGCAGAGTCGTTTTCGAACTTTTCAGAAAAATTCTATCCCGATACGAATCAATTTCTGCGCGTTCGACGCCTATTAAAATTCTATTTAGCAGGTCCTTTTTCCTCTCTCTCTCTCTCTCCCTCTCTCTCTCTCTCCAGAGATATCGCGATCTGAAAAACGAAGCCTCGTTTACTATTTTATCGGTTCTTTGGATAGGAAACGCGTGGGTGTCGGTTATCTCTCGATGTAAGTTCCCGGAGACTCGCCACGGTGCTTTTTGTCTCACCGTTAACCACGAGAACATCCTCGGACTACACCGAACCACCGACGCTTAATTAATCACAGCGGAGCGTCTTTGAAAAAGGCTCGAGTCGAGATCGTAGAGCCACTTCGTAGATCGTGACCGATTCATCCGGCTCTGATCCGGTCGAGGCACTCGAGTCGATCTATTCGTCGTCACCTTCGCGAAGCGTAACGATGCTCGTGGGTAGGATGTACCGTTGGTGTCTCCAAAGCTTCTCTCGCTTCCACGCTGCTCTCGAGCTTCGTGGATCAAGATACGCGCAGGATTCCCGCGAAACCAGTCGACGACACTGTCGCGTGCCTATCAGCTCTGTTCGATGGATGTAGATGCAAGGATTATCATGACGTGGCGTGATTTAATGCCCGATGCTCGTTTTTCCGACTACTGTCGCTTGAACGCGCAATTATGCAAAATTAACCACGAACAAGAATCAGGAAGAAGTTAAATCTTTAATCGTATTAGTCGCATTTTTACTCGTTGCAAAGGGACGGCAAAAGAGCAACATCCATTTATGCTTCACGGTTACAGCGGATAAAAGTTGCGCGACGAGCAAGACAATCGCAGAGCTGTCGGAAAGAAGCAACGTTGGCTTTCTAGCAGAAATCGCGACAAAGAAAGAATGAAAAAACGAGCATCGACGATGCACCGAGAATAATCGCACCGTTGAGAATCGCGTACATAATTGGAGAATTTTATGCTCACTATCGAAGATAAATTCTCGGAGATTTTAGAGCTGTTTTTCCTTCGGGAACGTCTCCGCTTCTTCAACACCTCGTCCTTCCGCAGCATTTTATGCATGGCTTCACGCCCCACGACTGTTGCCCGGTAAATTTATCTCTGACATCGCAGGATATAGTCTTCATTATTGCAAAAAAAGGAGCGCCATGCGAAATGCGGCCAACTATGATTCAACCACGAAGATCGGATCGGATCGGATCGGATCGAATCGAATCGAAGCACTGGAATTTGTCTGTCTCGATTACTTTTTTCCTAGCTCGACAGTGGAACAGTAATCGCGACGTTCATGGTCCATTAAGCATCGGTTTTGAATGGGATACGAACCCCCGATTGAATATCTAGCCATAACCTTGAGCAATTTATACCTAGGAGGCGTCCTTGATTCATAAATCATGCATTTTACGGGAGGAACGAGCAATTTTATATCAATTCTCATCGCTTAGCGAACGGTTGCCAACGCGTTTTAAAATATTGATAATTAGCGTCAAAAAGCCGCACCTTCTTCTCGAAACATGTTTTCTCCAAATGTCAATTTCTGTTCTTTCTCGCGTTAGTTATTCACAATTTCGAAGACAATCTTCCGTTCGAGCACCCCTTTTCGAACACCAGATTTATCGAGAGTCGACGTTAAATATTTTCCTTTTAAGTAGAATGTACGATATTTGTATAATTCGGAAAGATAGAGCATCGGTAAAGATACGGAGGCAGCAGGGCAAAAGATAATATTAAAAACGATTGGTTTTGTCGGTAGTCGAAGAGAACGTGTTATCGCGACTGGAGAAACAGTCGTGCGTTCTTCGATTTATTCCCGTTTCGTTAATAGGCCGTAATATAACGACCAGCCGTTCGCATGCTTGTTCCGTCGAAGAATCCGCAAGGATGTGCTCGATGGCGTTAAGGTAACTGTACCGCGATCAACGCCGTTCCACATAACAACGTCCGAGAGAGCTCTCCTCGGTTCTCTCTCGATGGCCGGTTGGATAGGCCTTTACTGATCGTTTTGTCGACTGCGACCAGGCTGCGATTAGGCCTGCCGGTTGCAATTGGTACCACCTACCAGGCTGAGATATTACCCTGTACGAGGAACACGTTCCTCGGCCGCTTTTTACCACCGGATAAAAGCTGTGTCGGCAGTCGAACGATCGAGCTTCCGACGCGGACACGTTTTCGATTCTACCCCTCTTGTACTCTGGGCTCCCGGTCACGACCGATTAATTTCGAGTTATTCCGGCCCGGAGAAGCACGATCCGGAGATCGCTTACCATTCTGGTTCGGTCCTTGCGTTCGCCAGTCGTGAAGTCGTAGCGATGCTTGGGAATGGTATTACACCACGATATCTGACTGGCTTTTTTACTTCTGTTCTTGCCAGTGCTCGCATTCTCGTTTCTCACGGGGCTAACGTCTTTGTTTATCGAAGCCCACGATCGCGATACCAACGTTCTTCTAGTTCGTTTCTAAAGGAATAAATTAATAGGTGGGATTCTAGCTGGATTTTAACGTCCACGAAACAGGGTAAATAAAACTCGCACTCGTAGCTGTTACAAGTTCCACGAGTTCCACGTATACGCGTAATTATGGGTAACGCGATGCGTATCGATAATTAATCTTATCGTTCCGCAGCGTTACGACTTTTGCGGTATTCCTTTGTTAGACCGTGGACCGATCGTTTCTTACTTCGGAGCGATCGACGTCGCTCCTGCTAATTACGTAATTTATCGCTGCCCATTTCGTCCGATGATCAACAGTTTATTTCCCCTGTCCTGTCCGTACAATATAAGCTGCCCGATGAACGAGCGTTCCGAGGTTATCAATTTTAACCTAACACGACCACGTTTTCCCGTGAATTAATCGGTTTACACTTTTTTCGTCCTTCGACTTCCACCAATTCCTCAGATTTTCGCTTTTCGCTAATTTTCCCTGTCCGACGAGACCGATCGTTCCACGAGAGGGTTCACGAGTACGTTCAAGGCCGTTGAACGCTCCACGCGCGCCCGACAAATCGGAGCGAACTCGATCGAGCGTTCTCCAACGAACGGAACTTCGATCGATATCAAACGTCTAATTTCGCCGACCTCGATAAATCGACCAACAATAAGGTCGCTACGGTAACGGCTATCGCGAGTCCAGCGTAAGTTAATCCGCGAGTCGAACACGAAACTTTAACGATCCAAATTAATTGGAACAACGCGAGATGACGGCGAGACTGGAAACGCTACGAACGGCGTCCCATAAATTACAGACGTTTAAGCGTCGCGCCTAAGCTCCGGTCTCCCATTAAAATTGCAAACGATAATGGAGACATCGTTGCTCGTCAAAAAAGATTGCTCCAAGTTTATTATCGCGGCGCGGTGGCGCGGCGGTTCGTTACGCTAAATTACAGGTAAAAAATGATCGAGAGTACCGAAGAAGATGAATTTCGTATCGCGTCTTTTTATAGCTTCATATCATAAGCGTCTCCGCGACACGCGGTTCGCATGCCGATGCCAAAAGTTTTCTAATTTCACGCGTTCGATCGTGCGCTTCCATACTTTTCCGCAAACGGAAATTTCGAGATTTAGATTTATTTAGATTTCGAAGACTGAACTTACGCTACAATTCTGACTCGTCGCTTTTTAACTCGTCAACTGGTCGGCTCTGCCAAGGTTCGATCCTTCTTCTTTCTCTCCTTTTGATCGTATTCAAACTTTGAACACGCCGCCTGACACTCGCTGCTACTCGATTAACGCGTTACGAGTCAACACCTTTGCGTATCGATCGCGACACACCTTCGGTGATTCTAAAAATTCTTGGCGTGCTCAGTCCGATTCGTAGGAAATAACAATCCTGACTATAACGCTACGCTTCTCCAAAAGATAACTCGATACTTGCCGTTAACCGTCCTATAATTACCCCATCGGGGAAAAATTACAAGCTTCGGAAGGAACAACTGAAACAAGGCTGCTTTAAAACGACGACCATTTTTTTTCACGCTACCGCGTCGCAAATTTCGAAGCGAATAACCGATAATCTGAGCTGCCGGACGATCGAGATACAATTACGAGAGGAGCGGCGAACGAATTATTATCCCACTCGTAAGTGGCCGTAATGGCGTGGATGCTTTTGACGAACCAGTCGCGTCGACGATGATTCAATACGATCAGCATCCTGGGGCTTCTCGATCGCCAATAAAGTCTCGCGCAACCCAGAATCGACGTTTTAAGAAGGAATTATTCGTCTCGCAAAAATATTCGATTCATTACGACCCGTTTGCAGCAGATATCGCGATCGACACAATTCAATTACCGATCCTGTTTACCGTAATCGTCGACATCCTGCTAACTAGTTACGCTTCGAGTTATCTTTATCGCGACTATTTTCCTTTTGTCTCGACACTTTCGCCATCGTTCCCTATTTTCCTCGACGCGCGGCGATCGTGTAACCCAATGGTGCAATTACGATACGTACGTATACTCGGAGGAGAAAAAAAAGGGGGGGGGGTTGAAAAGGCAAGCGCCATAATCGTTCGTTCGTTAGTATTACGAGCAAAGTAGTTCGTGGAAGCAACATCCGGCGCAGCAATCTTTCTCGTCGAGTATCACGCGTCGTTTCTGATCCTTGTCGACGATTAGTCAAGGTTGTCTCTTGCAACAGCCGGATCGAGCGTACGCTTCCGTAGGTGCACCGTTCGATTTGCGTACAGGATCGCGCATGTATGGCGCTAACCGCTGGCACCGTTCCCTTCCTGGATTATTCGGTTCGATCATCAACGTTTAAGCGATGCTGGCTTCCTTGTTTGTACCGCGAGTCGAGCAAACCGAGAAATTCGATCCGGTGCGTTTGCGTTTATTGAAATAGCAAGAATCGACGAGTTCACGGTGAAACGATACACCATTGAGAGAGCTTGTTTCTGTCTGTTGACCGAGCACCCACTCTGAAACGTTTCTACCTCGCATGAGATACGAGTCCGGGCAAAAAGTTCTAAACGCATTCCACGGTTTTATACGGTTTTACACGGTGTTACACGGTGTTTCCCGCCTACAAATCTACGTTCACTGGAACGGCCTGTAGCAGCTGGCGAAGAGGATTCGCTGAAAAGAGGCAACGACCGACCGCATCCTATTCCCTTGGACGGGTTTATACCCGATCTTGAATTAAATTATTAGCCTCTTAGTTGGGTAACCGCGAAGAGGCGCGAACGCCGCCAAGAGGGGGAGGCGAGTTGCGTGGAAAATTATGCGAGCGCATATAGGGTCGAGTTAAGTGTCCGGCTAATGGACAGGTACATAATTTTACAGGGGTTCTTTCTAAGTATACGCAATGCCACGTACACGCCGCTCCGGCACTCGGCTTCCTTCCACAGCCCGACTAGATCTGTGATCTGAAATTAAATTACCGCTTCGATGCCGGCCGTCCAGCTGCTCGCGACCGCGTTCGAAAGCGTGCTCGTGTGTACGTCCGCGTTGCACGGACCGGCCATAATTTTCAACCATCGCTGCGCCACGGTGTCCTGTCAATTTCGTTCGTTTACGAGGTATAGAGCGACGCCGCGTAACACGCGTGTTCGCAGTTGGAGCTCCCAAGAAACTCTGGTATCGGAGTCAGGACGGATTTGGTTTATTCCTGCAGACGTAATTGACCGGCTACATCGCTTAATTATTTATTAATTCACGGCCACCGGAACCGCGAAGACAAGCAGATTACAGCCTTGGTTGCGTCCTTTCGAGATGCTTGAAAACGATGTCCAGGTTCTGGGATATTCGCGAAAAGCGAGATCGTTGAGATAGGTGCTGCCGCCAAGGGAATCGTCCCGAGGAGCCACGGGGATTGTTAAGGGAAACCCATAGCTGGTGCGTGTCCTACGATTTTGTATCATACTAAGTCGGCATACGATTTTTTCGACAGCCATTATATATGTTCGTATATATGCTGCGCAGCGTTATTAGCGAGCTATCTACTCGAGCATCTATGGAGCATGAACATTTTCTGCGGGACCTGTCAATTATACAGATTTATGATCTCTCCCACCCCCTTTCACCACTGGCTCGGTTCGCTGGTCGGAGCTATCTCTGCAGCGTTTACCGCGAATACACCCACAACACCCACAAACGTACGAGGAACATCGTTTCGCGTGTCTCTGTTGCGGAGAAAAAAGAACACGGCCAGCTGATTAACGATCGTCGTTAATCGCTGCTGCCTCAGTTACGGTTAAACGCTGACCGGCTAGTTGATCGCGTGATTCTTCGTTGGATCGACTCGCATTGATCGATGAAATTTAACAGGGCCTGCCGCGCGAACGGATCATCAGCGAACGGAACCATGCGTGCATCGTGAATGCGCGTATAGCCTCTCGTTTCGAACGCGGCGTTAACGAGCGAACGAGTCGCGTCGAAAGAGAATAAAAACGGAAGAAAAAAACCTGAAACACTCTGCTTAATGGGGAGGAGGGGGGGGGGTGAAAAAAACAAAGACAAAGGAGAATGCACGCGCTCCGAATATCCTTGATAATTTCTGTCTCGTAGAAGCGCGCTTGCTTTGCTCGAGAACCCGTCGACCATTTCATGCAAATGCTCCGCATTCCCGCTGCGGTTCCGCAACTTTGTTCGCACGCAAAACCGACTGTTCCCTCGACCGATCAAACCTTATTTAGATATTGAAATTACATCGCATCTTTTCCCGCGGTACCAGTCTATCGCCCGTCCGCGTTACCATCGCTACGGACGCTTCCACAGCTTCCATCGGCCTAATTAACAGAATCGTCGAAACGCTAGCAATTAGACGGGGTTAACGAGACGGCAGTTACTCGGACGCGAGGTCCGTAACGATGTTATTAATTTTAAGCGTAGTTAAATCGTGCTTCGATACCGTTCATGTAATTATAGGTGACGCGGATCTTGAAATTAGCTAATTACAGTAAAATTTAGGCACAAGTTAGAAGCTACGGAGCTTCTGGATAACCTTGACCTTTACCTAGCTCCTTCGCGTAGTTTTCGATCGTGCAAACTCGGAAGTGAGTCTTCGATTAACGTACGTTACATAGTCGGATGAAATATGGTACGGACGCGGTTAGCGGTAAGCAAAACGAGGATTCGTTCTCTAAGCCAACCGTCAATTAAGCGAAATTTATATAAATTCGTCGGTGCGAAGGCGAATCGTGATCAGGGACAAGGATTTATCTCGATTTCGATCGTTCGATACCGGTTGAAGAAACGACGCGTCGCTTCGTGCACGAGAGTCGATGTTACGAACGTTCGAATGCGGTGGAACGAAGAACGGGAAGAAAAAGACCGAGTTAGCACGATGGATGTAGGTTTTTATCGACCAATGACAAATCGATAATACTCACGGCATCTTGCATTTGGACCGGTTCTTCGGACGAGTCCGTTTCTTGTCTTTTAATTAATTCCCTCCCTTATGAATCGCTCGATTCGATCGTTTCGATGAAACAGCAAAGAAAAAAGAACGAGGATCCAGTAACGTTGCTTCATCGGTCATCCGATTACCGGAAATCGATGCTCCATTATACGCTATTTTCATCCAACTCAATTTCCGAAAGGTGTAGACGATTAAACGTTTCGTCGAACGTTTGCGTTCAAACTCTCGGCCAAGGTTCAGCCACGAATGCCAGGTCCAGTTACAAATAGGTGACCTTAAAGGATGTGGATCTTGTTCGAGGTAACAGTACCCACGTTCTTGTAGACACTCCAAGTCCGATTGTGAGAGACAGTAGGTGTAGTTGGACGGCAGGTGTTGGATGCCAGTCTGTCACCAATTATCGTTCGATTCAGCTTCCCCTTTTCACGCTGTCCTCTTTTGTTTGCTCAATTTCGACCCGTCTAATGTCTGTTGCACGTGCGATCGCGCCAAATTACCGCCGTCTTTCGCAGTGGTTAACTCGTTCGGCAAACGGTCTCTATTGTGCGTTCGTTCGATAAATTACTCGCTCGAAGCGTTTTTAAAATTCGTTGGAGACCGACGAGAATTCGCTCGAAAGCGGTCTCCGTTGGCTCACGATTTTCCGCTCGATACGGAAGAAATCTCTCCCTTTAATCGGCAATTATTCTGCCAGCTGTTGGAACCTGGACGTTCCCTCGCCGTGGCGACTTGCTAGTAGGAAAAAATTAAACGATTTGTAAGAGCTTTTGTTCCCGGAGCGGCGAGAGTGATTTATTAGCTTTTTGTCCTGGCGCGCACCAACGTCTCGCGACTCGTTCTAGAGGCGTTTGCGCCTTGATCCAGGGGGCGTCTAGGATGGAATCGTAAAAATCGATCCCGCAACTGTTCCTGTAAAGGCACGCGTGCACGACTGCGTTTGTGTCTTCCGTAGTTATAGTTCCAGCTCTGCGGAGTAACCTTGTACGGCGAGCAGACAGACTTTTGCGGCCTGTCTTTGCACAACTTGGTCGCCAGCCTCAACGATCGTGATAGTAGAAGAAGGAAAACCGATGCACGAACGATTCGATAACATCGTGCAACTGGGATTTCGGAATCAAGGGCAACGATAGATTTTGCGTTCCAGTAACACGCCACCAAATAAATTGTTGTTCGCAATCGAGCCTCTCTCAGCCTCTATTCCGTGATCTGGTACTGGTTCCTTCGCTGGTTGTGAGGTCTTTGGAAGTCACGTTCTCGGAGGAGGCATCGATAGAAGAATAACACTGCGATTTCTGTCCTTGGAAGGAATGCTTGGAACCACGAGAAACAAATTTCGCGAAGCAGTGGCGGGAGTGGCAATTAGCTTGACTCGTTTCGATCGTACGGTTCTACGTGTAGAATCGCGTGAGAGCAAGTGCGTGCGTTAATGATGTACGGGCCTCGGGCCCTTGCGTCTCGCTTCTATCGCAGCCACGTTCCACAGAGGTGCAAAACGAAGAAAAAGTGTCGAGACGTTAATTATATTTGATCCGTGGTTAGAAACGCGAGACCCCCGGTTTTACCTCTCTTCTTCATCTTCGACGTTAACAAATACCGAAAAGAACTCCGCCTCGTTAACTTCTCATCACTTTGTACGAACGAATCGAATCGTAGCCATTGAAAATCACTCGGTCAATTTATGTAGTCGCGCGTCTACACCGAGTAATTCGTGCCACCAAAGAAGTCGACCGGTTCGGAGGAAAATTGATATCCGACAATAACCAAACGAGCCATCATTTTTCGTTCGGTGTGCGACGCGGTGAAACGCGTAATGAAATCGAAGGCACGGTTTTTCGCTTCGATTTGTCTGGATGCTTGTAACGGCACGCGTACCGGGAGGTTTGATTAACGCAGCATCCTTAAACTCCTTTCGTTCGAAGAGTTTAACGAGATTAGGTTTGTGCGTCGAGAATCTCATTATATTTTCATTAAACTTGTACTCGTTTTTTGCGCTCATTATTCATAGCCCAAGCAGCTCTATGCATTTCGAACCAAGACAGACGTCTAAGAGGCCTCCTTGTAAGCAAGAAATCTATCCGCGCGCGTCGTCTGATTCTTTTTAATTCGATAATTAGGTAGGAAAGTTTGAAGCCATGCGTGCAGGGCGATACGGAGGAAGTGGAAATTCAGGTATTCAGGGACGACCTTCGTGGCTGTGGTCCTGTTTCTTCGGTACGGTTCGTCGGTTTCGAACAATGTTAACAGAAATAATAGCAGGTCATCGCCTCGCGCGAGCTCCTATCGCGATGCTTCGCATTTCCCAGGCTCGCATATAACAGAGAACGAGGAAGAAACCTAGCAGAGAAAAACTGTCGCTCGCGTTTCATCGATTCACGCTTTACGACGACGCTGACTTTGACGCGTCTGTTAACAGGGAATTCAATTTCCTCTAAACTACCAAACTAACGAACTTTCGAATAACGACGGTTCTAGATCGGTTAACGGTAAACCGTGCGATCACACATGCGTCAAATAATTATCGAACGAACAATCGCTTGTATTCGCTGAAATTCCCGATAAAATATGGAATAGTATAGACCGCTTACACATATTTCGTTGTGCCGTTAAATTTTAATCGTTTTGTTTTTAATTACCGTCCGTTTTTAATTAATTACGCACTCTCCGACACAATTGCAACGTCTCGTCGTGCACCGAGTTCTCAAGTTCCTACGTTCGCAACAAGTCTGCCACGAATGAAACAATGTTTTGCTCCTCTTCGCACAATCGCCGATGCGTTTGGCGGACACATTCCACGTAGCGCTTGGTGAAAATATCCTTTTACATAGATGCGTTCTAACGGTTGTCTTCTGCGTGGAAGCAGGTTTCTACGGCACGAGAAAAATATTGGCTTTGCTCGACGATTCTCAACGTACCTTCTGACAGCTGCCTTCGCTCGCTCATTATTCATCCACGCATCGAAGTCTCCGGAGCGCGCTGCGTTTTCGACCGAGCCGTTTCTTCACGGCACGGAAGTTCCTCGTGCATAGTTATTCCAAAATCGAAACATCTCCATCCGTGGCACCGAATGCCTTTTCACGAGTGCTCTTCGATTAATTATTTATCCAAATAAAGATACGCAGAAGGCGTTTCGAGCGTATCTTCGCGGAGAGTCATGAGCGTCACTGCAACGGCGTAACAGTAGCGCGTTGTAGCGTGCACACGCACAATTTATCGAGGTGTAGTTCCCCTCGTGGCACGCATGCAAGTCGACGCTCGCTCCTCGTGCGATCCCACGCGACGAAACGAGTCGAGTTAAACGCGTTATCGAACCGGACCGATTGCTTGCTCGCGCGATCTTAACCGGATAGCTAATCGAGCCGACACATGCTTGTGCGATCGTAGCCAATCTGTAAAACCGCGTTGTAATCGCAACGACGCGCGGCAACGTGCGTGGGTGCGCACGGATCCCGCTTTGCGTTTCAGCCGGCATTCCTCTCGATACTGTTCATCGTTTTGTCCCGCTGGGTGGTCGGACGATCGATCTACTCGATCCTATTGCCAGCACTCTCGATTCATTGTCCGAGGCTTTCACTTTGTCGACCCAGAGAACGAATATCGAAAGGAATATCGAGTTGTAATTACGCTGGGCGGACCGCTCCAATTATGACAATAATCTGCTCTGGTATTGTGTTCGTTTCAAGGCTGAGTTGGTCCATCTCCTCGACGAGTGGAAAGGATAGGTAACGAAAGAATACACCTTCACGAGATTATTTATAATTGGTGATCTGCGATACAAGATTCGCGTATACTCTTTCGCATCACCCATGAATAATACTCGGTTACTACTGACAATTTTACGACCGTGATTGCGCTACCTGTTGCAAACCTGATTCTGTGCGAATCGTCGAGACGGTTGGGCGCTCGACTTCAAGATACAATTATGGCTCTTCAACTTTCCACGTAAAAGTTTTTCCACGATATTCTTGTCGCGTGAGTTTTCGTACGCGAACCGCGTAACCATGGAATTAAACAGCTGCGTCGACCTGTGTTTCGCGCTCAACGACCTACCATCGTACCGAGAGTCGGAAAGGTCGAGTCATCGGCATTGCTCGCGCGAGAAGAAGTGGGTGGAAAGCAGCGTGCCAAACCGCACCGTTTTGCCCCGTTATCGGATAATAAAAACGCTCGGTAACGCTCGTTAGCCGGCACTGAATGGAAAACGTTAGCGGACTTCCCCTTGCTTGCAATCTACAAGATTGATCTAAGTAGTCTTCGGAAAGAACAAAAGTTCAACGCGTCTATTCTTCATCGAAACCGTGGTAAAAGATTTATAGTTTTCAATCTTAGCCTGTCGAAAATTAATATTTATTCATGGATCAGTGGTGATTAACGATCACGGCCACCGTTAATTGCATCTAAAAAGACGGCTCGGTAAAATCGAGAAGCGATGCAACCTTCTGCGAGTGCATCGGGCTTAAGGGAACGGTAAAAGTCAAATTGTGCGTATATCGGGACCATTTTTTTCAAAGAAACCTCTATCTATAGAATTTACGAGCATAACGCGCAGACGGTCGATAGGCTAACTGTCAACCGATGCTCGAACGATCTCGAATTAGCTTCGAATACCTGAGGCAGGACTTAATTTGCAGTTGTTTTGCAAGTTTCCCGCACAACTTCTTCCGCGTGAACCACCGCTGAAAATTAAAACGACCGCGAGATTTTTCGCGAAACTGGATCTACAGGGTTCGAGTGTGCGATCCGCAAGGTCGTTCCGGAAGATCTTAGGTAACGGAATACCATTCTTTATTTCGCAGCTGTCTTCTTATCCTCTTATCTCACCAGTGGTTACCGCAACGAAATGGGAACTGGCTATTCGTTGCTTCGAATCATCCACAGGAATCTGCGATCGAATCGGAGTACAAAAAGTAACGCCGAGGAAAAAAGAAACGAGCAACTAAGCGAATTAAACGATTTCTTTCCAACGTCTGTAAAAGCACACGATGCGGGTTATTCTCGTTGCTCGAGCAACGTGTTACACAAATAATGGCCGGCTTTTCCGGTAATAATCCTTAAACGAGTATGCGAATGGAAGTCGGTGGCGCATCCTCGAAGCGCAGCTACCGTACAATCCATTAGTTTCTCGCGCGAACAGCGACAAAAAAGTCGCACAATATTTCAATACCCTGGGCCTTCGGTTAACTGTATTCGTTCGTGACTGGTCGTAACCGGTGGCAGGCTGAAATAATATTTCCAGCCGTAAAGGATCTTACGAAACCCGATTCCGTCTTTCTGCAAGCGTTTTCTCGATGTTTTTAATTAAGATTTCAAGAGGCTGAACCACTTTGTCGTCGATTTCGCTCCCATATTCCCTATAGGATAGCGACTCCTATTTAATCGCGATTCCATTAAATATTATCTTTCTTTCTTTTTTCCGCCGTAAATGCTCGTAATCGTAATTCGATGTGATATCTCGTTAACTGGGGATACGGTTTTTTCAGAAGCCCTTGATAATTCGATTCGATGCTACCCCGTTTGCGCGGATCGCTAGCCTTTGAAATCTAAACGAACACGAACCGTTACTCCGAAAGCTTCTCAAAGTCATCTCGTGATCGTATGAAATTACAGAAGCAACATTTTCTCAATTGAAAGTCCCATCCGGCAATCTTGCCGTGCTCCACGTTTATACGCATACGCGCGACAATGTACCGTTTGCTTGGTCGCTGCCGGATGAAATAATCGTTTTCGTTCTTACTCTTCTGCTTGCATTTTTGGCGTTCTCGATTGATCGACGTGAAACGTTGCGAAATCGTATAATTTTCGCAACGTTTCTCCTTTTCAGCTCGAGTCATGCACGCATATTTACGTTCATAGAGCGAATAAAACGTATAATTAGATTCCAAAGTGTATCACAAGTAACCAAAGTAAAAAAAAAAAAAAAAAACAAACGCTGGACAGTGTTGTGAAAAGAAAAATAAATCGATGCTCGAGAAGAACGACGACGCGAGAAAAGTAAATCAGCGTTCGTAAGCGCGTATCCTACCGGTTGTATCGCGTAACCGTGGGTCGTTTCAGTTTTCTCACGTAGCACAGCTGGTCGAGGTGGAAAAAAAAAAAAAAAGTCGGTAGCAATGACTGGTCATTCGCTGGCACGTCGACTCGAGGAATCCCGCGCACCGCGTATTAAACCGTGACGGCCGAGAACGAACCAACTGCCAGAATACTGGTGGCTCGGTACGTGTCATGGGCTAACGATTAGAACACCCGTTCATGAGAAGCGGACGCCCGCAAATTTGCAAAATGTGTACGCGTGGTCGTTTCGTGACGAGGATGGGTAACAAGTTTCGCGCTGGTTGCCTGCGACGGTGACTGGAAGCGATGCTTTCTCAAAAGGAATACGACGTTCTGAATTTTGTTTGTTTCGCCTGGACGTGCTCGTGCAGGTTACTTGAAACATTAGATCGCTATCTTGAGATATACGCGTTGTCGCGTATAACGATGTATCGAATACTTTTTTACTTTCGTCGCTGAGAATCACAGCCTACACGATAACGTGACTTCGTTGCCTATGAAATCGAAAGATGAGCTCGTCGACGGTGATACTCGACTAACGGGACATCGAGGCAGTCGATGCACTTTCAACCGATCGAGCCGCCGCGCGAATTCGAAATTCTAGACAGAGCTGCGCTTTCGTGGAAACCCAACCTGCCGCTCGACCACCCGCGATTTTTCTCGGAAACCCTTTTACAATTGCATCATACTCCGATTCGAGATCGCAGCGGTTAGATTTTTCCGAGGAAAGTCGGGAAAAGTTGTGTATCTCAAACGAAAAAGGTCCATGAATCTGAATACCACCGCGCCCATGATGGTGCCAAGTAGACGCGATGGCGAGAATAGAGGCACGAAACCGTTGCTGCGGAGTACAGCTGTCCGTCGATTTTACGATTCGAAGAATCTCGGGTATCGGCCGAAAGAACGCAACGTCGGTGCGTATAAACTGCGTCCAGATAACTGTACGCCGCTTTGAAAGTCGGTCGAATATGGGCCAGTCGTTTCAAGCCAACGAACGCGATTTCGCGGCACGATTTCCGCGTTTTCCACCTACCGAGTGCCCGCATAGTCGTACCGTACCTTCGGCCACCCACCAATTCCACGTTTATCCGCGAAATACCTCGAAAACGTATCGCGTGTGAACGGTTGAATCCGCATGGAGGATCGTTAAGAGCGTGAAAGAATTGGGACAGGGATTTCACACGACTCGCCGAGAGTGTCCGTCGCGATGCAACGCTCTTTTTGTAACGGTCAATGTTTATCGTTAATTTATATTTAAATGGTACGCTCGGGTGGACGTTTTTTTACCGAAACGATCGTGGCTACGGCTGGTTCGCTTGTTTGATCTTTATGGATCGAGAGCGTTCCGTTGCCATTATCAGAACATAGTCCTGTCGAATTAAAGATCTATCGAAACGATCTTCCCGATTTACATTCGAGCTACGCGCGAATTCGTAATGTTTGAAGAACAGAAAGTAACTGGTTTACCACGATCGAAATTCATACTCTTTCCGTCGAATTGAACCTCCTAAACTTTACAAACTCGTTACTCGTATCTATGGATGAAATAACGCTCGGCAAATAACAAACAAGGCTTCGTCATAGGGAGAGGAGCGAAAACGAATCGATTCAATCGTCGAGTTCACGATTCGATCTCGTACGATCGGTAATTGAAAAAGTGCCGATTCGTACACGTTTCCGACCGGTTCGTTCGATCGTGAGATGCGTGGGCGCAATTTGCAAGATAATCGACTTTACACGCTTCGATACCCGTAGCAATGAGATAATCGTTTGTATAGACTCGTCGCGGATAGTATTTTGCATGGCTGATTATTATCTATCGAAAACTCCGTGAAATTAGTCGTTGGTCCGGTAGTCGTTCAAGTGTTGATCGAATTAATTTGTTCGGAGAATCTTTATAGAGATTAAAATTACGCGCCTATTCGTTTCCTCCTGCGATCCACTCTAGTGACCTTCATCGTTGCACCGAACTTGTTTCGATCGAAAGATAACATTTCAGTAAGGCGCGATGCTTCGAATTCATGCAAATTAGACTCGAAACTCCGGAATACTGGACCACAACTATATCGCGATGCTTTTTCTTTTAAACGTTCGAATAGTTAAGGGGCAACAGATATTAACCATGGGATGATTAATGAAGAGAGACTAAATAAGGAACTGAGGGAACAGCGAAGGAAGCCAAGATCGTCTTTGAGAAAGCAGAGATCATTAACTCCACGGTATCCCAGTGTGTGCGCGACCAATTAATCCTTGTTATTAGTCTGCAGGATAGCGCGCGCATAACCGCGATAGCGTGCCGATGAAGAAGGCGCGAGCTTTTCCAAACGAACCATTGAGAATCTCGTTGTCGATGCTTTCCCACGCGCGGAAAAATCTCTGAAAAGGGTCGCCCATGGCCAGAATATGATCCCGAGGTTCGATCGAGCGACGACGCCGAGATAGAGAAGTCGCGTAATTAGTTTCGACCGCGCGAGACCTCGCTTGCGTACATTATGACGAGGCGGTGATGGTTAACGGTAACGATCGGCAAGGCTACGCTGCGCCGTTCACAGTTCCAGTCAAGTTCAAGATCTCGAGGCATGTATCGAGCACCTTCGGAACGAGTCGTGGAAGAAGATTACGCAGGGGAGAGAAGGAAAGGTCTGGAGGAGCGTAGGACGAGCGGTGACCGAAATAAAGATGCCTGGAAAGCAACTAGTCCGCAGCCCGGCGGCAATTCGGTGACATAAGCGTGTTTGCACGCGAATCACGTCGTACCGCTGCCGTAATCGTCGATGAACTCATTATCGACTAGGTCGCTTTCGTGACGCGACAAAAACGGACGCTGAAAAAGATTATTCGGGTTAACGACGCGTCCGAGTTAAACGGCCGATTGCGTGATGAATACTTTATTGGCGCCCGGACTATCCCCCGATCGCCGCTATATGGAACAGCTTCGATTCCATTATCGCCTCTTTCGTATGAATTCGCGTGTCATCCAAGTTTCATGACTCGTAAATCAAGGATGATGCGTCGTTAATTGATCTACGGTGTATCGACTTACGATGGCTCGGTGCTCGGTGCTTGGTGCTTGGTGCACGGAATTTAACTTAGCTACTCCAAAGGGATTGCTTCGGATAATTGATAAGACAGGAAGACTTTTTGTCTCGCGATCGCTAGAGAAGAGTCTAAACGCGTGATGTAAGCAAATTTCCGCGTGCACAGGATGAGCACGTTGCACCGTTCAGTCGCGCCAATCCTAAGATTTATGCTTGGTCATGCAATTAATGTTTCTTCAAACCAACAAGTGGCGAGCTGTTTTTCCAATCCCTTACCAGCTCCTCGACATTCATCCGCTCCCTATTATTGCGTCCATTCCGTTCCGTTCCTGTAAACGGTACATTCGCGCTGGTATTCTTAGGAGACTTTTTCATCCCGCATTCTTAACCGCATTCGCGGCTGTTTAACCAAACAATTATCGCGCCAAATTATTCGTGTCGCCTTCGTTAAGACGTTCCACGGCATTCAACGCCGGTGGACCTACTTCCGCAACGTCAATACGACTCACCGACACGCCGTGCTGCCTCTGAATACGCATAATTAATATTCTTCGTATGCAGCGATGCGTTGAATACGGCCAACGAGGTCACCAAGATATCGAGGAGGTATTTGGACCGTCCCGTGGCATCTTTATAAACTGTAACCGTTTCCAGCAACATTTTTACCATGTATTTTAATCTTTTCATGGACCAAATTAGCCAACATTAGCCAACGATCCTTCGCATCGCACCAACTCCGGAAGAATCGAAAAGTTTTTTGGAAGAAGAAGTCGAAACGACGTCTAATCGCGGCTTCGGTTCTATGGCTGGTACTTGCGGGATTCTCACAGCCTATAATTTTTTCCTTCTTCCAGTTATCGCCTAGCCGAGTCCTACCATTCCGCGTTCGTAAACGAGGACAAGAAAATTCTCATCGAGAGGAATCCTCGGGAATCGATAAAATCTTTGGAACCGATTTGACCCTACCTTAGCGGGTACATACGCCACCTTGTGCCACTGATTGAAACGCTATACAAACCCGGATTATATACGAAACGGATATCTCGTTTCCTAGATTTTAATTTCAAAGGATTTCAGGAAAATCCTCTCCGAATTATACGAAATACAAGCGGAAGCAACGCTACAATTATGAAGAGGCAAATTTTAACGTAAAAATAAATCGAACCTTTGGTTAGTCGTAATAGATATTTATCGTTTAGCCAGATTAATTGAAAAGAGATAGGATATACAAAGTAATAAGTTGGACGTTACGGTCACGCTTTCAATGTTACGCTTCAACAGCGGTGTTTAAAGCTGACACGGGCGGCAAGGTTTCGCCGAGCTCTTAGGAACCGATGGAGCAGGGAAAAATCGAGGGTTAAGCGTCGATTCGTGCAGCCATCCCGTGGCTATCACGCCTCATCTCGAAAAAAAACCCTTAACAATCACCCATGAACGTACACGAAAGGCTCGTCCCGGTGCCGCGCGCTGCTTATCGAGATTCCAGCACGTTTCCAAGCAGCGGGATTATCTTTCAACGAACCGCCTAAAGAATCAACGGTGCACCCTCGTAGGTGGATGATTTATCGCTCAGCAGAACGACCACATTTTCCATTGTCCCGGAAAATTGAAAATTGAAAATTGAAAATTGAGAATTGAGAATTGAATATTTCCCCGCGTTTCCATAGAAACGAAGGATCTTGGGAAATCTTGGAAAATATCTCTAATCTCTGAGATTTTCTACCACGCTAATTAACGATTGCTCGAATGGATCAATTGCGATGCAACATTGTTCGATTACGCGTGCTCGCGTGGGAACGGTACCTCTTATACGTTAGAAAACCACACTCGCAGATGGACGATGTATTTAATCCTCGATCGGACGCAGCGGTAAACCACCAAGGCTGCAGAATTCAAATTTATTCAAGCGGTCGCACGGTGTCCGAGATTCGTGGAGGTCAATCTCCCTGGCTGATTCTACCGCGAACGCGGAATTTAATCGAACGACACGCTGTTTCATCCTCCGTGCGCACACAACCGCTAAAAGTAGGCCCCGTGAAAACGGAATCTCAGGACTGTGAAAGAGCGAGCGCGATGCTCAAAGAACGTGTGATTTCCCGTACACGCGAACCAATGTGCCATTTAATTGCATTCGATCGCACCGACCCAATCACGAGTCCTCATCGGTTCCAGCAATTTCGTCAGCCGATCGATCCGCCGTTGTACGCGACCGGCGTTGCTGCTACGATACAAGAAAGAACAGAGTTGTTCCCTGGTTGAAACGACGTTCCATTGTTCCGCCGATCTAACAACGATCGGACAAAGCAGAGTGGTTAACGCGCCCTTCGACGAACAGGCTTCTACGCAATTGCTCGCGTTATTGGTTCCAAGTTGCTGCGTATACCCTTCGAATGTGCATCGAAGAGACGATGTAACGCTTAATGGGATTCGAAATTTGTTCGATGCGCGAAATGTTATGTAACAGCGAAGCGTGGTCGAGTCGGAAAAGATTTTCAAGAATTCTAAGCGATTGCGGTGAAGTATGCGAGCGTACATCGTTTATCGAGGATTTATCGAGGATTTATCGAGGATTTATCGAGAATTTATATTTGCGACACGTCTTGAAACTGGGTCCTCGCGGTCGCGAGAGGAAACCCATCGCGCCATGGCACCGCTATTCCTGCGCCAGATGGTGCGAAAGCTGCAGAATCATGCGCCTCCAGCGTGTAAACAATCCCCGCTTAGAAACATCGCGCATCAATCTTGATCGTCGAGCTGCATCGTAGCGTTGAACGTTGTTAACAATAAATCCAGTGTTTATAAGGTTTCGGTGTAACAAGTTTCCACGAGATACGCAATGCGGGCTCCGGGACGCGACTCCCATGAGCTTACATGGCCAGATGCCGTTTTTTCATTTCGCTTACACGTACATATACGTACGTATACTTGCCGATGATACGATTGCTTCCTTCGATCCGAACAATTTTTAAATGTTCCAATTTCAGCGTAGGGAAATGTATCCGGGGAAGGCATCGTCGAAGCAAAGTCTCCGGGATGAGAAATATTTCTGCACA
>SMSQ01026018.1:0-10544 GCA_019453375.1 Ctenoplectra terminalis
CGCAATTCCAACGGAATGCAATAATTATGGGCGCCGAATAAAATTGGCTAATAACATGCCAACCTACTTTGACCGATTAAAATTCTTGTAACTTCGTGCAATATTGTTGCATGCAGTAAAAAACAACGAGCACGTCTATTAAGTAACAAAAGTGGACAATAAATCAATATTAAATCTCGTTTATTTTCTGCTCTAATAATGAACGTTGATTTTATAAAATTTCTTTTTCAAGAATATTATAAATGTTACTCTGTAGTAATGTTCAATTTTTTTTTTATTTTTTTTTTTATGTATCGTAAAGATAAAGAAAAGGAATAAATACAGTAATTACTCGCTTACATTGTAAATTATATGAGTCTTACAATCTATTTGGTAATTAGGTTTATTTTAAGAACTGATTTGAATGTTGGAAAAATTATTCGGAATACATCTTTCGTAATATTTTGTCGCTTTTCAATTTCGAAGTTATTATTTTTTATTAAGGAATACACTGATTAAAGATTCGTTAATAAAAATTGTAAATTAAGAAGAAAACAGTTCGGTTAATAATTTTAGGTGCTTTTATCAGATAAGTAAATTTTTTTTAAGCGAATGTGTTAAGTAAGTGTTAAGTAAATTTGTTGTCTTTAATTTATTTCACAGGATGGAAGATTATTACAAATTAACGTATTGAAATAATGACTGTGTCGAAATGAAATAGAATTTTTCAATTTATTCTGTAACCTCTATACAATTTTTGTTTTTAAATCTCGGAATTTCTAAGAGCAGTTTTTAGGTACGTGTATATTATTTATGTTTGCATAAATTATTTTTATCTCTATGTTCTTCGGTAGAATAATTTAATTTTGTTGTTAAGATTGCCGCGACATATAAAAATGTGCCAATGTCGCCTATGCACACAACCTCGCAGACGCGTTAATGATAAAAAAAAAAATTATTCGCGACATACTTCTAAAATATAGTTTGTTTTTTAAAATATAAAATCAATTTTAGCTATTTTTATTATAAGATATGCGCTCTTTTAAAGAGTAGCACAGTGAAGATCGAGAAAAATAGAAATATTTTTCTAATTATTATAACGATATTATAGACTTGTTTTCCTAAAAGGAATATGTAACAACAATTGGAATAGTGAAAATGTATGAAGTGTAAATGAATCGAATTGGTGAAAATTTATAGAATAAAATTCACACGGTGTTTGTGCTGGAATTATATTGGAAATGCTAACTAGAATTCGTAGATACATGAATTGAAAATTGAACAAATATTAAAAAATACTGAGAACCTTTTTTGAAAAAAACAAGTGTCTTGTTTTCAAATTCATAAGGAGAACCACACAGCCTAACGGAAAGTCGATCAAAATCGCCGCGGCGTTGAACGTGTTAACAGATATGTTTCTTTCGAAGAACTATTTTTCTAAACATATTAAAAAATTACATTAACAATTTTGCGACCAAATGTTTCTCAATTAATATCGCACCACGCAGCCTAACGGAAAGTCGACCAAAATCGGCGCGGCGTTTAACGTGTTAAAATACAATAAAAACACACAGTACTTATGATAAAGTTCAATTTTAACTTTAATTGTAACTTAAATTTACGAGATTGAAAATTAAAAAATACGAAATACGGGTAGTATTTCAATACTTCGTGTTTGACGGAGTGTCAAAGTATTTCAATACTTCGTGTTTGACGGAGTGTTTGCTAAACATATTGCTAATATGTTCGAAGTTTGAAGAAATCGTCAGCCAAAGGGTTAAATAACAACGTGAAACTTTTGAAGTTATTTTAACGATATAACTAAAAAATCTTAATTTTTCAATCGCATCGCTGTTCGTTAGGATGATAGATATTTTACTTGTCCTTTATCATTGTACTGTAAATAAATAAATAAATAATTTTGTAAGCGAAGAATTAGTTAGATGAATTACTGAACGTACGTTTATTCTTGTTTTATATTTATTTTCAATTCCTGTACGGAATAATTTTAATTGATTAACGGAGTATCAAAGCGGTGAATAGCTATTGCTAATATGTACGAAGTTTAACGTGTTAACAGATACGTTTCCTTCGAAGAACTATTTTTCTAAAAATATTAAAAAATTACATTAACAATTTTGCGACCAAATGTTTTTCAATTAATATCGCATCACACAGCATAACAGAAAATCGACCAAAATCGGCGCAGCGTTTAACGTGTTAACAGATACGTTTCCTTCGAAGAACTATTTTTCTAAAAATATTAAAAAATTACATTAACAATTTTGCGACCAAATGTTTCTCAATTAGTATCGCACCACGCAGCTTAACGGAAAGTCGATCAAAATTGCTGCGGCGTTTAACGTGTTAACAGATACGTTTCCTTCGAAGAACTATTTTTCTAAAAATATTAAAAAATTACATTAACAATTTTGCGACCAAATGTTTCTCAATTAGTATCGCACCACGCAGCCTAACGGAAAGTCGATCAAATTCGGCGTGGCGTTTAACGTGTTAACGCACGTGGTATGACACATTACTTTTATGAAACAGAGATTCCTGAATACTTATGAGCGCTAGCGTATGCGTCCATAGTTCGCCACGATAGCTTACAGCGGACGTATATACGCGTACACAGCAATTGGAGGGTTAAAGACATCGTTAGATCATTAACAAGAAAAATTCGTTTATATTCCTCGTGAATTTTAGATGATGCAAAAAAAAAGGACTCCGCAAAAAAATGATTACATCACACTTAATACATCTTTTTACACAGACAACCATTCACCAATCACGAGAATTGTCTAGATAACCTGATTCATTACTGAAACATTATCTCGACCTTCGTGAACTAGATTTGCAACAAAAAATCTGTTCATTCCTTAAATTGTACCGATCACAGAATGGTAATGTCTTGGAAAAATTACCATTTCTTTACTCGTTAATCTTTTTCAATCATCATCCGTACTTTTCCTATTCACGAATTAAATAATTATAAATATGTAATGAGCTCGTAATTATTACCGAATCTATATATACTGGAATCTGGTTCTTTTTTCTTTTTTTTTTTTAGTTTCAGTAGGGTAAGATAATTTTGTGAGGTATGAACATGTATATTGGAATTTGATTTTTTTGTCATAAATTCCATTATGTAGTACACTAATATAATGCAACCAAAAACAATTTATCATAATATAATTATTACCATGTCCCATTTTCATTGAATGAAAAAAAAAAAAAAATCAAACTCTAATATACATTTTCATATTTCATAAAATCATCTTAACCTACTGAAACTATAATTAAAAAAAGAATATCAAATTCCAACATATATTTTCATACTTCATAAAATCATCTTACCCTACTGAAACTAAGAAAAAAAAAGAACCAGATTCCAGTATATACAGTATCGGAAATAATTGTGAACTCATTACATGTTTCTAATTAATAAATGTTTCTTTATTCTGATTAATAAATAACTTCTTAAAATAGAATCTGCAAATATTGGTTTAGTAATATACCTGCGTTGCTTACAGCCTTAATTCATAACCTGAGACTCTACGTATTCACAATTTAATTCTTTCGAATTTGACGAGTTCCGATTATTTTTTAATATTTACCCTTCATTTTCTTCTATCGCAAAAATAATTCTATAGCAAGCAACAAAATTACGTTACATAACAAACAATTTACAAATTTCCATCCTTAGTAGCTACTTCTCGATCAATGTAATTACAAACATGTAACGAGCTCACAATTTTCTCCGACACTGTATTTCCATATTTTATAAAATCACGTGCACTGTTGCGCAACATTGAAAAAAAAAAAAAAAAAAGAAAAAAATCGGAGAACCAGTAAGCAAAGTCCACGATCTTGAAACACTCTACGTTTGTTTAATTGAATAAAAGAAGAAAAGAGGGTAGACCCAAGAAAGAGTGAGTCGAAAATAGAATAATAAGGAAAGAATTGATCGTGGCCTCGTGTACGCCAGTTTCCTTTGTAAACAAATGTAAAAAGTGCATCGACACCGCGCGTGTCGCGATTCTACGACGTCTGTCAGCGCTTATCGTGGCCGCTTGTTAATCCAATAACCTTTAATCGAGTTAACCGAGTTCTGGCTGGACAAGAAAACCGTTTCAAGGAGCCCGCAGGCCGACGCGAAGCATTCGCAAGGACGGTCGCAACGAAATTCGCGTGTTTCTTCACACCTGAGCGTGAAATTTTTTTCTGCGAATATTTTGCACTGACTTAAGGAAGCTAGCTTTTTCTTTCCCTCTCAAATGTAGCAAATACTCATCATCGGATGAAGAAGCGACGCTTTTGTTCTTTATCTTACAATTAGAAGGGTTAATTCTCTATGGGAAAATTTTTGAGTCAATTGATTACTGTTTCTCGCTTCGATTTGAAAATTTTTGAGTCAATTGATCACTGTTTTTCGCTTCGATTTGAAAATTTTTGAATTAATTGATTACTGTTTCTTGCTTCGATTTGAAAATTTTTGAGTCAATTGATTACAGTTTCTTATTTCGATTTGAAAATTTTTGAGTCAATCGATTACTGTTTCTTGCTTCGATTTGAGAATTTTTGAATCAATTTATTACTGTTTCTCGCTTCGATTTGAAAATTTTTGGGGCAATTGATTACAGTTTCTTACTTCGATATGAAAATTTTTGAGTCAATGGATTACTGTTTCTCGCTTCGATTTTAAAATTTTTGAGTCAATTGATTGCTGTTTCTCGCTTCGATTTGAAAATTTTTGAGTCAATGGATTACTGTTTCTCGCTTCGATTTTAAAATTTTTGAGTCAATTGATTACTGTTTCTCGCCACTTATTTTATTTTTTATACCGTTCATAATTTTTAATAAATCTAGGACTGAACCAGACTCAGATTTTTTGAGCGTATCTCTTGCTGTGCATGCTCTAGAATATGCGAATGAATTTTTTATTATATTTTATTAAAAAGTGTGCAATTATAATTGTTCTAAGATTGAAGTAAGTTTTAACGAACAAAATCGGAGGATTAAAGACATCGCTACGATTCTTTTACTTTATAGCTGTAATATAAGTGTCTTGTTCTACTGTAAAAGAATAATTGCACGCAAAAAGTACTATTTTTATAATATTATTAATAATATTATCTATAATAATACTATCATTAATAATATTATCTATAATAACACTATTATTTATAATATTATCTTTTGAAATGATTTTACAAAATATGATATCGCCTCGTAAAATATTACTAAAAAATCGTGTCCATTGCGATCCAGAAAATTGGAGTAACACGTAATTCCTTGAACCGCATTCAGTGACGTTCTAGCAGCGTCGTAAATCAATACGAACGACTTCTATTGTCCGCTGGAAAATATTCCATTAGGTCTTTTTCCCCGTCTATTCTCGTCACGGATCGATGATAAGGCATTATATGCAATACACCTGTTGGGCGAGGAATTTACGTGTGTCGCAAAATATAATAACTTCGCGTTGATACAGTTTAACACTGGAACCTCGGTTGCGGTCATTTTGACTTTTCTTTTTTAATGTCTTCATTATTTTGGTACTATTAGAAGTAGTTCGGATAATGAGGTTCTTTAACCGATTCTTTGACACATTTTCTATCACCTACAGTACCGCAATAATGTTTCTGAATATACTTAACCCATTGACTGCCAACTACGAGGTATCTCGTAGTGTGTGCTGCAATTTTTTTTTTTTTTTTAAATTAATTACAAATGGCCATTTGAGTTAAGAATTATTAGTGTTTTTTTTTCAATAAAAATTACTGCAAATGCCATTACAATATTATATCAGTAACTTAATATTATTATATTTTGTAAAATTTCATGTATTCTTTAACCCTTTGCGGTCTTATGTCGAGCCAGACTCGACATTTTACTTTGTTCCATTCTTTTCGATTTTTGGATACGAAACATATTCTTTCACATTAAAATGTTATTTGATGGAAAATTTTCTATCTAGATATCTTACTTGTAGTGAAAATGTCAAAATTCAGCCAAATTATTCACACTTTTTAAAAGTATATCATTGAATATGAACTAGTTAAATTACAGTGTCGAAAGTGGCTCGGACCGCAAAGGGTTAAAATAAAACCTTTGCACCCAGTGCAAGACGCTCTAAATATGCCTGCCAGTCAATGGGTTAACACGTTGACTGCCACAGTGGTCATATTTCACCGCCACGCCGAAATCATATGTTTTGCTCAGGACGCCACGGTTCAAGACGCTACACCGGTACATAGTAGATTTGATAAAAATTAGACTCTCATTCTTGATCTTATAATAAAAATTTTTCATTATTGAATAGCGCGCATTTTATAATCTAATCTGATCAGCAATGATGTTCAAAATTTATGAACTGTCAATGTCCATTCAACTTTTACAATTATAAACATTTGAAACACTCCGGTCACCGATGACCACCGTAGCGTTACAGTAGAAACAATCATATATAACCACCGTGGCGGTCAACGTGTTAACACTTTACCAACCGGGAGCCTATTAACTCTTTGAGGTACGGTGGGATTAAAAGTGTCCCACGTTTTTGATGTATTTCACGACATGGTGGGACATTTTTAGTCCCACCTTGAAATCTTGCAGTAGCTGCATGTGCATAGGTTTATATTTCGCCTTATTTATGTAAAGCAATTGGTAATGTATTCAAACAATGTTACAAATGTATTCCTTGTGTTGGCAACATTCAACGCGCAATTAACGGTTGACCAATTGTTATAAAGGGAAGGTTTATTGCACTAACATTTTAATTAACTATTACTATTTTGTCATGTTTTTACATGATGTTATACCTTTATTAATAAAAATATACCAATTTTGTTTTATTTAAAACCTGATAAAATTCCCGTGCAACATGGGTTTATTTTTTATCTGAAATTCTGTGCCTCAAAGAGTTAATCGGCATTTTGCAATCAACGCTCAGCGACCGGGAGCCTATTAATCGGCTTTTTACAGTTAACGTTTGTCTACCGCTTGCTGTTTAATACTAACATTATGAAAATTAAAAACTTTATTCAATTTAATTAGCCTACAATAAGAGAAACGATATACCAAGCACTCTCACGAATTTCGATTTAAAAACAAAGTTGCCAGAATAAGAGTTAATTAACCTACAATAAGAGAAACGATATACCAAGCACTTTCACGAATTTCGATTTAAAAACAAAGTTGCAAGAATAAGAGTTAATTAGCCTACAATAAGAGAAACGATATACCAAGCACTCTCACGAATTTCGATTTAAAAACAAAGTTGCAAGAATAAGCGCTTATATTTCCGCACGATAGCCAAAACCGAGCCGGTGTTAGCGATGTATCCGCGCTCGAATGAACCGGTCGGTAAAGTGTTAACACTGTTGTAAATCGATGCGAAGACAAAAGAAGTTTTCAGCAATGCATACGAAGATCCATTATTTAATTCAAACGGTGAGCGAATGAACCACTATAATGGCGCGTCGTTCCGAAAGATGACATCCGCGAAAGCCGCCATAGCGGCGTGTCGTTCTCGAAGATGATATCCGCGAAAGCCACTATAGTGGTTATAGTTAAACGCGTCGTGCCTAAGAGGTTAAACGTTGCTCTGAAAGAACCGGACGGTTAACACCAAACGGTTACTCCCGGTGGTCGAACTATCCCCGGTCTTGTGCTACAACTTAAACGAGCAAGTATATAAATCGTTCGATCAGCGTAGAAATTTCAACGATTCGCGGCATTGGCCCAGTTTTTCGTTCTCGTTCGCATTCGAATAAATCTTCGTTCGATGCTCGTGCATCAGGTCCCGAGGACTCGCCGCAAAGTGCATTCCACTTGTTGGACGCGAGGCAAGGCTTCGAGAGATTTCAATGATCGACGAGGATCGGATGCTGCTCACGCGTTCGTCGCGAAATTAATGGCCCTGCCCTTGAATCGGTATTCTCTTCTTTGTCGCTTCCTCCGGAAGGAGGGCCGCGAAGGGAGAAGTTGGAAGCTGGTGAACGTCCTTCGAGGGTCGTGGACTCGGTCGACGGACCTGCTTCGACGTGGAAACGAGTTTCTGGATACCCTACAGGTTCCTTCAAGTTCTGTTTCCTCGTAGAAGCCGCTTGTGGTTGTATGGTTTTTAGGTGATTAGAGCTGGATGGTATAAGGAATACTGGAATAATAGTGTTTTATATGTAATTGGTGTTATGATGTTGTAACAGAAGTACTTACACTGGTGTTCATAAGTATTTGACAATCTTCAGTTTATTTGAATGTAAAAAATATATTTGGAACAAGGCATCTCCATGTAATTTTTACCAGGGTATTTCTCTCTTATATTTATATAAATATGTTGCTTCTATGCCAATTATATAAATTTATATTCGTGATACTTAGGAGTATTTCTCTCTTATATTCGTATAAATACGATGATTCTATGTCAATCATAGAAATTTATTTTCGTTCTACTTAGGTGTATTTCTCTCTTGTACTCGAATAAATACGATGCTTCAATGCCAATCGTATAAATTTATATTCTTTCTATTTAGGTGTATTTCTCTCTTATATTTATATAAATATGTTGCTTCTATGCCAATTGTATAAATTTATATTCGTGATACTTAGGAGTATTTCTCTCTTGTATTCGAATGAATACGATGCTTCTATGCCAATCTTATAAATTTATATTCGTGATATTTAGGGGTATTTCTCTCTTATATTTATATAAATACGATGCTTCTATGCACATTATATAAATTTATATTCGTTCTGCTTAGATATATTTCTCTCTTTTATTCGAATAAATACGATGCTTCTATGCCAATCGTATAAATTTATATTTATTATATTTAGGGGTATTTACATTAGAACCTTGATATAAATTTTTTTATTCGATTTCATCAAGTGATTAAATACTTATGGACGATAGTGCAGATGGCCAAAATGACCAATTCATAATTTTTAATAGAAATTTTATAAATCTACATTGATAGCTTTTAGACAATTTTACATAATTTTCTGTTAGAAATATGTCATACACCATCGTATTGTCATACACCTTTCGTTTAGATTTCTTGGGTAGAAATAAATATTGCTCTTCGTTGATAGTTCTAGTGTTAAGTTGGTTTAGAAATAACAGAATTTTGCAGTAGATAGAATACATTAAGACTTTTGTTGTAGATGATAGAGTGTTTCATATTTGTGCATTTAATAAGTATTACATCTTTGATTATTATTCGAAGGAACGACGAAATTTCTCACCGTCTAATACTTATTTTTGAAAACAGATTTATTTTTATCCCAACATTAATTCAACAAGAAATTCTAAGATATTTTTACTGTATCAAACTATTTTATACGTCTGAACAGGTAATTTACTCGGCTAGAAAATTACAATACCCAAATAAATTATCTTATCTACACGAAAGTTTCAACATATCTGACAGAATATCGCCCGTGTACACATACTTTACGTTATATTTACTGTTTCCCGGTTTAATGTTACTTCGCTGAAGCTTTCAATACTTTGCCCTCGTGCAAAACAGATTTTTCGCAAGAAACGTGACTGAAAAGTGCGTAGCGGTTCTCCGTACGTTCGGACATTAAACCACGAATAAAAATACTGCGAAATTTTCACAGAATCATCAATTGTCTTGTTTCCACGGAAACGTAAAGTGCATACAGCAGTATCTTCCATTGTGTTTGCTCGTGTAAACTCAGGGAATCGTACATCACCGCGGCCTTGTGGCTGCAATAAGCGTACCGAAAGATCAAAATATTAGGTTGGCCAAAATGTTCGCGCAGCTTTTAACATGTAAATAAAAAGCGATTTTTCTTTTCGTAAAAGGAAATATTTTTATTCAATAACAGGTGCATAAACTCTTCGCAAATTTCTTTCTTTCGAAGTTGTAACGCGTGTCGTTGTACCACGTTAACTTAACCCTCTATAGCCCGAATTTTGTGTACTTCTTAGAGAAAAAATTACGATTGTTCACAGTTTTTCGCTTTGATTTGAAAATTTTTTAAATAATAATTCATATAGATGGATCGTGGTATCGCTACGGTAATACAGTAATCAAATTTAATAGTACTTTTTAAACATTTAATGGTATTTTTTTAAATATAGATACATTAGTTTGTAACTTTTACTTTAACTTACTTTAACTTATTTTAATTTACTTTAACTTACTTTAACTTACTTATAATTCTGTATAAGAAATCATTGTAATAACAAACAAAATAAAAAAGAAAATGTATTCTCCATTTGAACTGCTAAGTCACCTTTTGTTTTTAACATTTTAACTGAATTTATTTTGCATTTCAAAATTCTGGAAAACAATTATTGCTAAAAACCGCACGAACTTATAGATCAACCTAATACTTCGTGAAATATTTTTCTCCCGTGTACTTTCTGAAAAATTAATTGATTCTTTATTTTCCGAACGACTATAATACTTTTTTCATAATTAATAAAATTAATCTGTTGATTAATTTTTTTAACACCAGAACTACCGAAGTTGTCCAAATGACTTGCTTATAATTTTTCATAGAAATTCTTTAAATTTACCGTTAGA
>SMSQ01026018.1:28233-61276 GCA_019453375.1 Ctenoplectra terminalis
TTTCTACCTTTTTTAATCAACGTCGGCGAGAAAAAGCTCGATTCGTGTTGCGCAGCGAGCAGATAAGAATGCAACGATCATGTGACGAATGCAAATCGTGAAAGATTTCGATTTCCACGAAATAGTTGGTCTCGGATAATATTAAAATTGTTTGAGTTTTTGTTTTATTAAAAGTGTAAATATTGCGGAATTTATTCGAAGCGAAGATTAATTAGTTTTTTTAATTAATTTTAGAGAAGTTGGGCGATTGCTGTAATTCGAAGATTAAGAAAGATTCACGGCTTTATCTTTGAGATGAAAAATGTTAAAATTGATTGAATTATTATTTGATTAAAATGTAGAGAATTTAGTGAGTTGGAAATATCGTGGGAATGCTTAAAACAAAGATTAATTAATTTTCCGAATTGTGTTTGTTAAAGGTTTGTAGGGAAATTTTAGAAATTAAAAAAAGAAAAAGAATTATTTATTATCCATCGAAGGTTAACGTTTACAATACCGGAATATTGCATTTATTTTTCTTTTTTTTTCAAACTAGCAATTTGTTCGAGAAAAGTAACCTTGGCGATTTCGTGGAATTAATTAAACTTCCAATATCGCCTGACCAGTTTTTAAATGAAATTACGTGGTCGATAAAATTTGTTTTTTACATTTTCACGATAGGTTCAGCTCGTGATAGTAACTGTTTCGCGTATTATCGAGGTACGAGCCTTGGAATTAGCAGCATCATCCCTTGAAATTAACGATAAGCGATCCTTGGCAGTGTTTTCTTGTATTTCAATGATTATCCTTGGTACCAACGTGGAAATATCGATCCTGCGTAGCTCTCCGATAGCATTTCCGTCGTTAAAGCGGAAGTAATAAATATTACAGAGAATTTCAATCTTGGTTACCCTGAGAAGTTTCTATCGTTGAATTGGTTCTATGCATAACCTGTATAAAACTTCATTTGGAATACTATTCATGTTTGTGTCAGTTGATATAATCAATGCATGCAATATTTTCAATATAAATTCATAAAATAGTTTCTATTAAATATTATTAATCTGTACCTGAATATTATATATATATTCTGTTAATTATTACTATTTTTATTATTGTTTGTTTTGTTTGATTTTTGTTCAGATTTATTATTTATGTGATTAGAAAATATTATATTAATTTTGTTATAATCTACAATCTTAGTAAAGTGATTAATAATAATAATACTTTGATTTGGTATCTAATATTCCATGCTATAAGTTTTCTGTACTCCAAATCAAATTAGCATGAATATTATATAAATAATTGAAAGTATTAAAAATTATTAGTATCGGCTATTTTGTTTGATTTTTTAGAGATTTATTGCTTGTATGATTATAAAATATTTTACCAATTTTCTTATAATCCATATTTAATCTCAATTTTTAATACTTTGAATTACTTATATAATATTTACGGTAATCAACCAAAATAGTAACTATATAATATTTAAATTATCTGATTACGATAATCCAATAATAATAATGATTATTATTATTATGAAGTGATAAATAATTATTATTATTATTGAATTACCGTAATCTGATAATCTAAATATTATACAGTTACTACTTTGGTTGATTACCGTAAATATTACATAAATAATTCAAAGTATTAAAAATTGAGATTATTAAAAACTATAGTACTCTAAAAATAAGGTACACTATCATTTATAATTATTTCAACGATAAAACTTTCCTCTAATTTTCTTCCAAAAAATAAGTAAATGTCTCCTAATATTATCATCGTAGATTAAAAATGTTTCTTTATTAAAATTCTATAATAAAACCCAATCGTATTTCAATTTTTTATTAAAATTTCCCAACTTGAAAAAAATATTAAAAACTTATTATTCCATATTAATGTGCGGAACGTTCCGTTTCAATTTCATATCTTTGTTTTTTTTTTTTTTAGATTAGTACGTTTATTTACAATAATTGAAGAAATCTTGAAGACCGTACCAAGGTTAACACTCTTTTCTAAGTAACTAAAATATCTACCGAAACAAGATAAAATATAGCATATAATAAACTAACAAACAAAAAAAGGTCAGAATATAAATATGTTCAGGATCTAGCCTGATCGATTAACGTCACTGAAAGGCGAATCGACTTCTCGAAGACCGGCTCGAACCGGCTTCACTTAAGAAACAGCATCGAACCGAGACAACTCGAACGATATTTTGTCCCGTACACACGTGCACTCGACAATTGTTTGCAACACTGTTTAGTGAAGCAACGAGATCCTTGATGAAGTCTCTTACCCGGACCCCACGGAGCCACGAGAGATCGTTCCCCGGGTTAGAATGGACCGTAACGACTTCGTATTTACAACATTGATTACGCGGCGCAAGTACACGGTGAGTTTTATTTATGTTTTGAGGTCTGCAAAGATAGCGCACACGGGTTCTCACAATCAGTATGATTCACTCGCAGCGTGACACGATAAAAATGTCGGACACGGGGTATGGACCCGATGGAAAATCGAATCTTTCTTTTTTTTTTCTTTTTTTTTTAATCTTCTTTTTTTGTCGAGGATCTAACGTAGCATCGGTTACCAGATAATTGGGGACGCTGATTAAATTCACATTTAAATTCTGAGTAGATGAATAGTCAAACGACTGATTCCTAATTATTTGTATCAATTTTATTAATTAAGAATGGTAGATTTTTAAAAGCTTTTTATGAATGAAGATTTATTTTTTTTGTATCTTATATTTTTCCAAATACATATCCTCACTAGATAAATAGTTACATTGATAATTAATATTGGAACTACCGGACAAAATGACTTATTCCTAATTATTCGTTTTAATTCTATTAATTCGGAAGGATGGATTTTTTAAAGTTTTTTATGAATGAAGATTTATTACTTATGCACCTTATATTTTTCTAAAATATCTATCATCGCTAGATAAATAGTTACATCGATAATAATTAAGATTGGGATTACCGGACAAAATGACTTATTCCTAATTATTCGTATTAATTCTATTAATTCGGAAGGATGGATTTTTTAAAGTTTTTTATGAATGAAGATTTATTACTTATGCACCTTATATTTTTCTAAAATATCTATCATCGCTAGATAAATAGTTACATCGATAATAATTAAGATTGGGATTACCGGACAAAATGACTTATTCCTAATTATTCGTATTAATTCTATTAATTCGGAAGGATGGATTTTTTAAAGTTTTTTATGAATGAAGATTTATTACTTATGCACCTTATATTTTTCTAAAATATCTATCATCGCTAGATAAATAGTTACATCGATAATAATTAAGATTGGGATTACCGGACAAAATGACTTATTCCTAATTATTCGTATTAATTCTATTAATTCGGAAGGATGGATTTTTTAAAGTTTTTTATGAATGAAGATTTATTACTTATGCACCTTATATTTTTCTAAAATATCTATCATCGCTAGATAAATAGTTACATCGATAATAATTAAGATTGGGATTACCGGACAAAATGACTTATTCCTAATTATTCGTATTAATTCTATTAATTCGGAAGGATGGATTTTTTAAAGTTTTTTATGAATGAAGATTTATTACTTATGCACCTTATATTTTTCTAAAATATCTATCATCGCTAGATAAATAGTTACATCGATAATAATTAAGATTGGGACTACCGGTCAAAATGACTTATTCCTAATTATTCGTATTAATTCTATTAATTCGTAATGGTAGATTTTTAAAAGCTTTTGTATTTTTTTTATGACGAATATGAATGAAGATTTATTACTTTTGCACCTTATATTTTTTCCGAATACTTATTATTTTGAATTCTTTGATAGAAATAGGTGTAGTTTAATTGTCTACTGTTAATGGGAATGAAAATATTGGAGGTAAAAGGAGTATAGAAAAGCTTTATGAATAAATTTGTGCCAATTCATATTAGAAAATTAGTTTTTTTATTTATATCGTGCTTTATGCTCAAATTTAAGTTGAAATGAAAAATATTCTTCGGAGTGCTTTTAACTATGAAACGTACTGAGATATTTAAAGCATGCCTTTGGAACGTTCGAAAAATTTCGTTTAAATGATGAAACTTGTTTTGACGCTGTTTCTCTTCAAATTAAATCTTTGCTAAATATTATATCAGCGTAGGATGAGTAATTGATGAAGAATATTGAGTTATTAAATTTCATGTGCGCCTTTCCTCGAGCATTTGTGTTTGTACTTCGAAGCACGATATCTGTTGCTCTGTGCGATAAATAGGAAAGAAAAAAAAACTGATAATCTAATGAGTACAATAAAACAAAAAAAATTATCTTTTAACTCGTAACTGATGTTTTGTAATATACATAAGAACATGTTAATTAGCAGAAAAAAGAAAAAAATTAAAAACATATTTAATCAATCATGTGTTTGACATGAATTTTTTTATACAAGAATTAAAAGTAGAAAGTCAATAAATTTGATAAAGGGAATACAATGTTATAAAATTAAAAAATTTATATATAATTTAATATACTTATACAAAATAGTTCATTACATAAATTACAAATATACTAAATATTCTCAGCTTTAAAATTATATATTCATACAATAATAAAAATACTTAAAAAATAAGTTTATATTAATATCAATATAAATATATAATTTTGGAGCTTAGAATATTTCATATATTTATACAAAATAATACATTACATAAACTACAAATATACTAAATATTCCAAGCTTCAAAATTATATATTCATACAATAATAAAAATACTTAAAAAATAAGTGTATATTAATATCAATATAAATATATAATTTTGAAGCTTAGAATATTTCATATATTTATACAAAATAGTACATTACATAAACTACAAATATATTAAATACTCTAAGCTTCAAAATTCATATAACAATACTAATACTTAAAAAAATAAGTATATATTAATATCGATACATCAATACTTAAAAAAAGAAAAAAATACAATTAAAAAACAATAACTATACCCATAGAGATAAAAAATTAATTTAATCCGAGTTTTCACGAAATACAAATTCTTTTTTTCCGCATTTGTGAACGAATTAATGTCCACGCACGTATATTGATAATGCCAGGCTTCGAAAGTGACGTGCCTCGTTAAATAAGTTAACAAACCTTGCACAAAACCACAGATGAGCGTTCACGTCACGAGTCACGAGACTATCGCCATCCACGTGATGTTATCGTATGTTAATACGAATCATGAATAATTACATCACGTTATCTCACTTGACTATCGTGAGCAACGAAATTTATTTGCATATTATGCTTGAATAGCAAGCATGTGATATTTGACTTAGTGTTACGCAGACCCTGGTGCACCAATTCGTTCAATAAGTTATGTTCATAGAAAATTCATAGATATGCCAGTCCTTTCTGAAATATGAACTTCTGTTTTCAAATTAAGATCCAGTTCTGTATTAACCCCTAAAACCTTGAATTATTGAAACACAATTAAGTTCGTTTCCTATTCAACTGCAAATAAGACCTCTGGTGATGTAATTGCTATTATTTTTGCATGCACTTTCTAAATGATGTCTTACAAATTTGCGAAAAGAAATTTCTTTCGAAAGAAAAAGAAAAGTTCGTCGAAACTATTTTTTTTTTTTTTTTTTTTCAAAGCAAAAATGGAATATGCATAAAGGTACAGATGTGTACTTTATAAAATTTATAAAAATATATCACGCTCTGTTACGCACAGATTATTTTATAAAAATAGTTTGAAGGTGTATAGTTCATAAGCAAGGATTTATAAACTGTACTATTTAAGAATAATAAGAATTAGGGTAGACCGAGACGAACAGGATCATTTTCTGTTTGATAGTGAAAAAATGATAGAATTTAGAAAGTTAACATTTTATTATAAATTCGTAATTAATATCTATTTAGTTTGAGAATTTGATGATAAAAAGTTCCTTTGAACTTAAAGATCTTTTCTTGAGCGAATTTTTGCTCTCAATAATTTCTCAGCGAAGAATTTATACTTATTTTTATGCAGGTATGTAACTCGGTTACATTTTCACTTATATCGTATCGATACAATCTTGAATATTAAATTTGTTACTTGAATATTAGATTTATCGCTAGAGTTTGTGAAAACGTCGAAAGGCATACAGTTTATCCTACTTACATAATTTACAATCTACTTTATCTTATAAATGAATTTTTTTTGTTTAGAAACTCCGATAGAAAAAAAAAAAAGTAGGAAATATTTTGTAATATTTATAAATATTTGTAGCTTCCACTCGGAAAAGTCGGTAATCGAACAGGTTTAAAAAATTTCAAAATCCCTCGTAGGAAGTGTAAGTAATTTAATAGCACGATATAAATTTAATAATTTACTAGTTTATTTCTGATAATATTATGTAGTCCCAAAAGTTTCTTTCGTTTTATTAATAAGCAATTGATACGTAATATTTTATGTTTTACGATACATTATTATTTTGTAATATTTATTAATATTTGTAGCTTCCACTCGGAAAAGTCGGTAATCGAACAGGTTTAAAAAATTTCAAAATCCCTCGTAGGAAGTGTAATTAATTTAATAGCACGATATAAATTTAATAATTTACTAGTTTATTTCTGATAATATTAGGTTGTCCCAAAAGTTTCTTTCGTTTTATAAATAAGCAATGGATACGTAATATTTTATGTTTTACGATATATTATTATTTTATACAGGAAATATAATTATATAATTTTATAATGGAAATGTAGTATGTTGGTATATTATAATTTACCAAATTCTTTATATGAAAATTAATGAAAAAAAATTTAACTTAACACGTATTCGTATAAATTACATATTTAACACCAAACCTACCGACGATTAAACTAAACCTGCTTGTATCAAAGAAATTACAATAATAGATACTTGGAAAAATATTAGGTTGTCCCAAAAGTTTCTAATATTCATTTTGCGTTATTTTCCCTCCATCTATCGTTTAACAAATAAGGCTGAATGTTTATTTAAACATTGCTGGACGAAAGCATTGCGCGAAGATAACGGAAGGAACTTTCGGGACAACCTAATAGATAAGATAGATAAATATAGAAAAGATTGGAAAAAGAAAATATGAAATACATATCTTGCAAAGTTTATGAATTTTTTAAAATCCAGCTCAGAAAAATCGATAATTAAACACATTTTAAAAATTTCAAAACCCTTCATAGGAAGCGTAACGAATTTAATAAAATAAAACAAATGTTTCAGTGGAATAGTTTCGATGGAATAATAAAATTATCGAATTATCCTTTGAAACATTTATTTGCAGTATCTTCGTACGTTGAAATAATTTCTGGACGATTCTTATCGAATCGTTCAGCAAATTCCGCGCGATTTTCAGTTACGTGTTGTTATAAAAGAGTTTATCAACTGATACAGAAACTACAATGTGTAGCGTGTTTTAAGCACGCAAGTCTTACGTGGACACGATCTACCAATTTCGCGACACAATGTGCGATTTCCGTGTGACGCGCACAGTTCGCGAGTCTCACGTTGGATTATCGAAAACAATGTAGAATTGACGTCAAAAATGTGTACACGCTAAAAATCTAGAAGACTCCTTTCTCGTACCGTGTTGTTTGAACAATTGTTCCGTGTCAAAGATAACAAGAATGTCGTCAATAAGACCGATTGAAGGTGTATAAACTAATTTAAATGAAGAGGTCAGAAGCAACGTAAGTCGATTTATTTTTTAAATTGAGTAATGAAAAAAATTGATTAATTGAAAAATCTAAAATTGAGAATAAATGCGGAAACGATGCAAATGATAAATTTGAGTATAATAAAGCACTTAGAATTTATTAAGATAAAAATTACAAAAATAAAATAAGGATATTTGTTTTTGCATATTGTAGCGTGCACTTTTGTTTCCTAAAATTTCTGAAATAAATTTTATAAAAATATGAAAGTAAATATAAATTATTAATTATATAAAATATAAATTAAATTGAATTATAATTTATATAAAATATGAAATTGAATATAAATTATTAATTATACAAAATATAAATTAAATTGAATTATAAATTATACAAAATATAAATTAAATTGAATTAAAAATTAAATATAAATTGTATAAATTAGATTTAATTTCATAAAAACGCAGATTAAAATAAAAATATCATGAATTATCATTAATAAAGAAAATTATCTTGCCATTGATTACACTGTCAAAGATGCACAGATTTTATAAAAATTTCGAACAAAATATTATTGTGATTAATTTTTGAAAAGAAAAAATAATACTATTTCCTTGTTTTTTAAAAGTTAACTGAGAGTAACATACTCTATTTCTGATCTCACCGATTGAATTATCCTTCGGTAAAAACAAGGAAACAGATGTTTTCAGTGCTCAAAAATTGTATTATTATTGATACCACGATCGAAAGACAATCAATTTATATTTATAGCCTGTCACGTGGAGCAGGAGACAAGGTGCAGGAAATATATTCGATACGAAAAATATTTTCTCTGTTTGATGTATCGTACCAGGCGCCAACGAAATCGTAATTAACGAGATAAGGAGAGCTTGATTACTCATTACTTGTGTCTCACTGTTTGAACACTCGTGTTGAATTTCGGCACCGATTACGAATACCCGGGATTTTGCAAAAATATAAGTGATTCGAGGTTTGAACGTTGCAAAACGCAAAATTAGATGATTCAAAGTTATAAAATTCGGGAAAATAATTGATTCGAAAAGTTCTTTTTATTCGTACCGGAATATTAACACATTGACGACGGGACCTTGTTTCTGTAAAACTTACCAGGGAATAAAGTTACGATCGAATAAATTCTTGGTTATATACTTTCGAGAATAAATTGTATTCGAAACATAGCTCTTAATTTAAAATTTCAACCGAACGAATAACTTTTTGAAAGCAACCTTTCATATATCGTCGTTTCCTATTCTCACCTTTTCAAGATCTGAAATACAAAACGCGAGAAATCTCATCGCCCGTCCTCAATGTGTTAAGAGAAATCCTCAGAAAAGTACTAAGAAATTTCAAGCGAATATAAATTTTCCTCAGCGAAAATATCGAATTGGATTTTGTTAATGAAATATTAACGAAAAACGCAGATCACAATGCGTGTACGGTGGTCGATCATCGGCGGAAGTGTTGGCTACGCATCGCGTTCATAGTTTGACAAACAATCCGCATCGAGTCAAATAGCTTAAGTATTAAAAAAAAAAAAAAAACTTATTCCACGCGCAGAGGATTATTAAAAATATTAATAATAAAATCTAGTCTTTGAAACATGCAATTCACACCACGAAGTTATTGAATCGATTTAACCTTTAATCTTTAATGTATTTCTGTCTAACATATTTTACTACAATTACAAAGCAAGAGGAGTTCACTGGTATCTCAAACTCCATTCACACGAGAAATCGCAATAAGAAAAGTAATCGATAACGATTAAAACGTAATAGCATCATTAACAGCGCGATTATGTTGACAATTTCTTGGAAGATTTTTCCAACAGCGTATCGTGCGTAAAAATGATTGTTTTTTTTAAGAATCGAGGTAGACGGTACGTAACAAGCATTAACAATTGCCTCACCTTCGCCTCAAACGAGTATAAACATCTGCCGTTAGTCGCGTATTTCTGCTTTTTGTAGCCGTGGATAATGTTTGCGTTATTCTAGAAATTTACATAAGTCAGTAACCTAACGTTAGCGTGACGCAAGTGTTTGTGAAGCAATTATCAATTAATTGCTCGAACGCGTGGTACGCGGTCGAGTTGTTTATTATTATTATGTTCCGTTCTATATTGCGTTTACTTTTAAACAGAGAACTCAAATTGTGGAAGATCGTGGATGGACAATATTGTGCAGAAATCTTGAACCGTTTACAGAAAGTCTTTTTGTTATTTTTCAAATAGATTTAAGTTTAGTTACAATTATTTAAATTCTTTCGCTAATTTTTAAAAAGCATTTCATTCGAGGAGCATTGATTAATTTAGAGTAATCAGGACTTTAACACTGGAACAACCAAAATGGTCAAAATGACCCATTCGTAATGTATTACAGAAATTTTATAAACAAGCTATGATGCTTTTTTCTGTAGATTTTTCGTGATTTTTTTTTTTAATATAAATGAACCTTTGTCTTCCTTGCATTGCGTATTTTTTATATATCTTTTCTTTCGATCTCTTTGGTAAAAATAAGTACACTTTAATCGTTGGTAGTTCTAGTGTTAAGTTAGCTTCTTTTCCTTTCTTTATTAACCGAAAAAAAATTGTTTATCTTTTTAAAATAGTTGTTCGATAATTTTTTAACAAACTCTATCGTCAAAGATTCAGTTCCTGATTAGAACCCAATTCTTAATCAATTTGGTATATAAATAGCGCATAAAAAGTATTCTGCAAAAATCTTAGACCATTTACAAAAATTTTTTTTGTTATTTTCTAAATAGATTTAAGTTTAGTTGCAATTATTTGAATTCTTACGCTAATTTTTAAAAAGCATTTAATTCAAGGAGCACTGATTAATTTAGAATAATCGAGACTTTATATTATCTTCTTTTTCTTTTTGTATTAACCAATTCTTTTTGAAACAGTTAGATAATTTTTTAACAAACTCTACTCTCAAAGATTCAGTTCCTGATTAGAACCCAATTATTAATCAATTTGATATATAAATAGGGTATAAAAAGTATTCTGCAAAAATCTTAGACCATTTACAAAAAATCTTGTTATTTTCTAAATAGATTTAAGTTTAGTTGCAATCATTTAAATTCTTTCGCTAATTTTTAAAAAGCATTTAGTTCAAGAAACATTGATTAATTTATAATAATCGAGATTTTATATTAGCTTCTTTTTCTTTTTTTATTAACCAATTTTTTTTTTTTAATTGTTCAATAATCTTTTATAAACTCTACCGTCAAAGATTCAGTTCCTGATTAGAACCCAATTATTAATAAATTTAATATATAAATAGCGCATAAAAAGTTTATCACGATTAAAATCTATTTCAAAAAAATCGTTAAATAATTATTAACTATTTTGCAATTTATACGTAAAATTTTATAACTTGTAGCAAGCTGCGTTTCGATGAGAAAAATATTTAAGTGCCTACATATTTAGTATTTCCTGCCATTCTATTTTTAATAATTCAAAAAGTTTATTTTCGTTTTTGGCTTTTTCTTTCCTCGGTTGTTATAAATAATCCCATACGTGTTTTATAATATTTAGATCAGAGCTTTGTTTGTTTTACAATTTTTTAGAACTATGTAATTTAGATAGAACCATGAATAACTAACATAATAAACGCGATGTATACGTTTCTTTGTACCAGAAGTGTTTTTCAAAAGAACGTTTGATTGCTAGTCAAGTACTAATAAAATAAGTGGTCTAAGGCTTTTGCAGAGTAGTGTATATCTGTTCGATTCGTGCGTCACTGTTGCATGCTATTCGTACTGTTATACTATTCCTGGATAACTTAGTTACAGACAGATCTGTTCTTTCCTTTTCTTACTTTTGTTTGCATAATAGAGTAAAATTCTTTTTCTGGATTAATTAGAGCGCATATTTTAGGTGAAATGGTGGATGGTAACTGAGATATTAACCTTCTACAGCCCGAATTTTGTCTGGTTATTGGAGAAAAAGTTACGATTGATTACAGTTTTTCACTTTGTTTTTACAAACTAAGTTAAATAGGTTCAAAAAGAGACGAGAGAATTAAAAATGAGATACAATGTGGCGTGGAATAAATCTAATTAGCTATAAAAAAAAAAAGAGTGTACTGATGGTCCATGATAGTTATCAAATGATAAAATGTTTAGTTAACCAAAGAAACATATTTATTAACCTTCCTATAACCCGAATTTTGTCTGCTTATCAGAGCAAAAATTACGATTGATTACAGTTTTTCACTTTGATTTGAAAATATTTTAACTAATAATTACCGTAGATGGATCGTGGTGTCATAATAATAACATAGTAATCAAATTTAATAGTGCAGTGATAACTAAACAAAATTAATTTTTAACGAACAAAGAAAAATCTTCATAATTTTTAAGATTCTATTTCTTTTATTTTTTTTTTTTTTTTATTTTTCTTAAAGTGGTATTCAATTATTAAAATGGTTTGTCAATTTAAAATTGTTGGTAACTAGAAGTTAAGATTTCAAAGAGTATTGTTAAATTAAATCATTGTTCTTGTTATAATGGACTAATCTTTTTAAACTCATTAAAATAATTATATGATTTTTTCTTTTTTTTTTTGTAAAATAGAAACTTCTTAATTTGCGTCGATCAAAATTTTTCCTCGCGAAAGTAGGCCAAGTATTCCTTACGCAACATAAAGCAGGTTTAATATTTGTTCAACAGCTATGAAATTTCTTTCATTGGTACATTTACTTTTTAAGTTAATCATAGTGGTTAACCTAAAACGTTAATAAAAATATTTTCGAAGTAGATATTGAAGACATATGTGACAGGTTTACTGACGTAGTTATTAACCAAGCAGATTGAAGAATAATTTAAATATATTGTAGTATGTGTATTAAAAAAAATATTTTTCAATTATTATAGAAGTGTCTAGGAACAAAATTGTAATTTATTAATTTATTAACACTAGGATATTAGAGTACTGAGATATTCAACTATTAACATATTCGGATATTAGAGTATTCATATATTCAACTATTAAGATATTAGAATATTAGAATATTCGAATATCAGGATACTCACACGTTTAGCTGTTAGAATATTAGGATATTCAAACAATCGATACTCCGATAATGGATATTCGAATATTAGGGTACTCAGATATTCGAATATTAAAGTATTCAGATATTCAATTATTAGTGTATTGGAATATTAAAATATTTGGATATTAGGGTATTCAGATATTCAACTATTAAGATATTAAAATATTAGAATATTCGGATATCAGGATACTCACACGTTTAGCTATTAAGATATTAGAATATTCAAACAATTGATACTCCTATAATGGATATTCGAATATTAAAGTATTCAGTTATTCAACTATTAGTGTATCGGAATATTAAAATATTTAGATATTAGAGTATTCATATATTCAACTATTAAGATATTAGAATATTAGAATATTCGGATATCAGGATACTCACACGTTTAGCTATTAAGATATTAGAATATTCAAACAATCGATACTCCGATAATGCATATTCTAACATTAAAGTATTCAAATATTCAACTATTACTGTACTGGAATATTAGAACATTCAGATATTAAGGTACTTAGATATTTATCTATTAGCATATCAGGATACTCAAACAATACATATTCGAATACAGGAAGCTCCACCATACTTAAAAACTAATCAATTTTCTTTCCAACAAATTTCTGCTCCCCCTAAAAAATTCCAAGACCAACCATTACGTAACTAATTATTGGAACACAAACAGTACCATCGAAAATTGAATTGACGCCAGCAACATACGTGATTTGGCAATGATCATCGGCGATCATCGTGTCGGATTAAACCGGCGTTGAATCGAAATTACCGAGCAACAAACTTTTTACCTACGCCTAGCTCCACAAATACCAAGTTGATTTGCATGCGCAGAAAGCGACACGTGCTGACTCGCAATACAGAACCATTCGATTCCACGTGCGCTAGATTTTCCACCCGACCTTCCACTCCCATAATCCCCGAAATGTGTGCACGCTGCAAATTGCTCGTACACGTGCGCCTGTTTTCCCATCGAGCCACCCACGTGTGACTGAATCGTGGATCCGTACAATGTTGCGGACGTCTGCGAGCATTCGTAACCATCCTCGAACCCCGTAAGAATCCCTCGAGGGTTGTTCGACGAGTTGTTAGAGAGGTGAAATTTCTGGATGACATGTGACCAGACTGTTCGGACGAACTTTTAACCTTTTACGCTGAGAGCGAATAAGACGCGTCTCGACGCGTGGAATCTGTGCCAACGAGAGCGTAGGTGAAAAAGTCACAAATTCCGTGAACATCAATGGGGAAAGCTCATTCATGCTTCAGCTATTCTTAGGTCGAAGAATTATGTTTTATATGGGTGGCAGGAAGGTCAGATAGGTATGTGTTGGTGCGTAGGAAATTTTTTTTTTTTTTTTTATTAAGAGTTTATTTTAGAGCGGTCACATTAACATCGAAGTCATTAGTGACCACTAAAGGATAGAGGAAATTGTTGATTTTATATAGCGTAAAATTTTTCGTATTTGTGGTGGGAGTAATTTATTACGGTTTTTGAGTAGTTAGTGAAATGGTGTAATTGAAAAATATTGCGGTTGAATGTAAATAGTGCACGAAAGGCGCGAAGAATAAAATTTTTGTTCTTTTATAAGTGAAATCGCGGAAAATTTGTTTTTATTAGCTTTGGTAGTTTTTATGAGATAATGTGAATTGTGTTTATTTATTTTGGTTGTTAGTATGTGGATAATGTGTAAAAGGAGCGAAGAATATTTGTTCCTTTTTTATGGTTCTCAAATTCTTTTTGACCTAAAATCTCGTTTGACTGAAAAATTCTTAATTTTGATTAAAATTGTGTGTTTAACATAGAACTGTAAGAAAAAAATTTGCATCTTGACAATAACTTTTTTATATTTTTCTTGAAGATGGAAAATTTTTTAATCGAAGAAAAATTCGATTGGGTTAAAAATAACCAAAGGGCCGTAACAAGGTTAAAACTTAAGTAATTTTTATAAGATAACACGAACTATGTATATTTATTTTAATTATTAATATATAAATAATATATAAAAAGAGCAAAGAATATTTGTTCTTTTGTAAGTGAATCATAGAAAATGCATCTTTAATTCAAATTCTGTTCGATCTAAACGTGTTCTCGTTTGACTAAAAAATTCCTAATTTTGATAAAAATTATGTGTTTATCATAAAACAGTAAAAAGGAAATTTGCATATTGAAAATAACTTTTTTACATCTTTCTCGAAGTTAGAAAATTTTTTAACCGATGAAAAATTTAATTGGGTCAAAAATGACCCAACGACTGTAGCAATGTTAAAACTTAAGTAATTTTTATAAGATAATACGAACTATGTACATTTATTTTGCTTGTTAGTGAACATTAATTCATATTTTGAAACCATTAGAAATTACCGCATTAAAGCATTGCATGTATAATTTAGTATGGTAATTTTTTCATCAATAGCGTGACAAACAAGTATTATGTCTTAAAGTGTTAATTACTTCTGTTTTGTTCGTTTAGAAAGCATGCTCTTAATGAATAATTACAAGTACAGAAAAATTGTTAATTACTTAGTTCACTGTCGGTATATTCTGTTTAATTAGTATTGAATTATAATTTTATATGCAAACTCGAGTTGGTAATTAACTTGTGAAAATGTCATGAACTTCGAGAAAATTAGCGATGCAATCTTGTTCATCTTCTGTCTATATTCGGATTTACTTTATAGACAAGAGAAATCAAGATATCGATAAGGATATCTTGATTATTTATTAAATGTAATACTTTAAAAGTATTACATTGAATAAATATTTTCATTAAATACCTCATTGAAAAATAATAATTTGTAAATAATTATATTTAATAGAATGTTCCACTTTTATTAAATATAATACTTCTAAAGTATTAAACTTATAATTATTTACAACAATATTACAACGTATAATTATTTACAAATTATTATTTTTTAATGAGGTATCTAGTGAAAACATATTTAATAAAAGAATGTTCCATTTCTATTAAATATAACACTTCCAAAGTATTACTATTAAAAACATCAATAATAAAAATTAAAAAAAAAAATTCTATTTTTACTAAATATTAACAATGAGGTATTTTCCCTAAATACCTCGTTAAAAAAAACTATCCACATAAATCCACCAAACGATGAAAAATATAAAAATCATATAAAGCTCTACAAATATTAAACATTTGATTAAAACCATTCGCATAGATGGTACATTAATTATTTTAAATTTAGCATTAAGCTTGACGTCACAACAGTATCTACGTATATCTGTATTTATTAACACGTGTTAACACACATTGCGCGACATCATTATTACGTTTCTGTTTTCACCGTATCGATTCGACGAATATTTTCTCGCTCGCATACCGCAAAGTGAACAGACTTTCGTTGATTGAGACGCCCACGATTTCACTGGATCGTTCGCTGCTCGTTTCAATACCTATCACAGATATGTCACCGATTGCGAATCGGTCTAAATTAGATCCTCCTGGCTTATGCATTCCTATATCATCGTCACGCCAACATACACGTACACCAGATTTTCCATTATATCCGATTATTTCAAAATGACTCGTCATTCCGCGAAAGATGCACGCATAGATCACTCGTAACAAGGTGGCCTGCCTTAAGCAACATATAAATAAATCGGTCGTTTATTTTTGGGATTTAAGTTTAGAGTCTTGTATCATCCGGTTTTCCGTGTAGTCGCTATTCGTATTAAAATTAAATCACTACAATCCTGTTGAATAGTTCCAATTTCAAACTGCCAACAGAGCCGAAAAAGGACAAGATTTATGATCGATCGTGTTAACGCGTAAAATAACCGATTCCTAATTTTTCATAGAAATTTTATTTCGCTACGACGGCGTTACGACTCATTGCGATATTTAGTGAATAAAACGATCGTCTATCTAGCTTTTTTTTTTTTTTTAACATTAGAACTACCGTTCAAAATGACTGGTTCGTAATTTTTCGTAGAAATTTTATAAATTTACAGTGCCGCATTTTTAGGGATTTTGTATAATTTTTTTGCAAAAAATATGCACAGAGAATTATTACTCTTGTTATAAGAATTTTTTCAGATACTCGTCATCTTGATTACTTTGGTACAAATAAATCTATTTTAATCGTCGGTAGTTCTAGTGTTAATTATCATTCATAGAAATATGGTCTATTTATCAGCAACACCGCTTAATAAACGCAGAAGGTGCTGAAATTGAGATTACTGTATCGTACGTCACTCCTTTAATTGCATACCATGCGAAACGAAGCGTAAATGACTACTTTGCTTATCTTTCTGCCAGTTCATCCTTTAAGAGAATCGTACTACTTTCAAACTTTCTGCCAGTAGTGTACATTTTGTATATCACACGAAGATACACTACCGGCCATACATCTTTGTCCATCCTCAACATAACACGAAAACCAGGGATATTATTAATAACTTAAATTAATAATTTAATAACTTAATAACTTAATTTTTACTAAACTACAATTTTTTACTAAACTATAATTTTTACTAAACTACAATTTTTACTAAACTACAATTTTTATTAAACTACAATTTTTACTAAACTACAATTTTTACTAAACTACAATTTTTACTAAACTACAATTTTTACTAACTTTCTTATTAATAACTTAGATTAATAATTAAAGTTATATTAATAACTTAGATTAATAATTAAAGTTATATTAATAACTTATCTCCCCGACATTATCTGAAATTTTTGCAAAATTCTTTAAGCATTTTAAAATCAACTGTTTACTCTACCAAAGTTTAACGCGGTATGAAATGCGGTATAAAATTTGAGAAGAATAAGATGTCCCTATTACCTGCGTTCGTATTACTGATCGTTATAAAAATTTTAGAAAAACGGGTTTCTTTACCTGAACTCTAAAATTGTCGTTTTTCATAAAAAAAACTGTAAACTCATTTACAATACCTGATCGTGTATGCACAGAACAGTTAGATGGTTTCTATTAGCCTTATAATTAGGATTTAATGATACGCACATTTTCGTATTAATCTTCATACATATTAGCAATAGTTATTCGCGTCTTTGACACTCTGTCAAACGCAAAGTATCGAAATATTACCCGTATTTTGTATTCCCTAATTATCAACATTGTAAATTTAAATTACAGTTAATGCTAAAATTGAACTTTGTCATAAATATTGTGTGTTCCTATTGTATTTTATCCAGAAATACTGGATGACTCTGGAACTCGACGCCACGAGTGTGACTCGTGGTTGTAGGGCAAAGTATTAATACAAAATTATAAAAATTAAAAATGTTTCATTGGAGTCGTTTTAGCACGATAATAGTATTAATGAAAACAGTTACAATCGAAGCGAATTTCTGTGTTGTCGTACCTTTTAAGTTTTAAAAAAAATACATTCTGTTATGTTTTTCTGCGATATTAATTTAATGAATTGGCATCAAACGGGCTGGTTTGAAAACGCTTTCAGATTCGCAATATTTACATTGGGAACGACACAAATTACTATTTGCATTGAAAATGACGTCGACTAAAAATATGAACAGTTTCAATCCTACCTTTGTAACGAGGAAACGTATACAAATGGTTTATGCAAATACTTGCAACCTAACCCGAACCTAACCCATTTTACGGTAAAATAAAATTAATTAATTTTTCGCCAAGTAATATTGAACTTGCAAAAACTTGTTGAAGAGGAAGCAAAGTACTACCAGAGGTCAGGAACAAGTATTTCCATTTTTCAAGGATTGCAAACAAGAATACGGAATAAAATTAATTCCTCAGTTGCAGAGCGCTTTGATATTGCGTATTAAATATTTTTTTTTAAACGATAAACTATGTGTTTCCTTAACTTTGGTCGTTCGTTTAACGCTAGAACTACCGGCGATTAAAGTAGATTTATTTGTACCAAAGAAATCACGATGATAGGTATTTGAAAAAAAAATATATATATATATCGCAAGGAAATCAAACCTTTCTTCATATTCGTTAACCCTTTCGCTACGAAAGACGTATATATACGTCCTCAGAAATGAAGTACAGTCAACCCTCCTATAACGCGGTACATACTTTGAGAACGCGGTTTCCGTTTAACGCCGACCTGAAATTGCGATAGCCCTCCTATAACGCGGCACTCTGAGAACGGGGTTTCCATATAACGCGGAGCTTGACAGCAAGGATGAGTGTTAAAATATTTTACAAAAGTCTTTCTTGTTTTTGTTGGAAAACAGTTCTCTTGTTTACTTTTTGTTTCATTTTTTTTTATCATCTCCTTATACGAACTCTTCGATTCAATAAAAATAATTTATAATTTAATCTTGTCTTTTGTATTTCTTGGTCTCCATATAACGTGGTATGAATAGTGTGATTTCTACTAATTCTGAGTTTCTTATAGCGCGGTTTCCATACAACGCGCTATGAATTAGCCTGGTTTGTACGGTTAAATCCGAGTTTCTTATAGCGCGGTTTTCATATAGTATGGTTTCCATATAGCGCGGTTTCCATATAACGCGGTTCCAATATAACGCGGTTCCAATATAGTGCGGTTTCCATATAATGCGGTTTCCACATAGCGCGGTTCCTATATAGTGCGGTTTCCATATAGCGCGGTTTCCATATAACGCGGTTCCCATATAGTGCGGTTTCCATATAATGCGGTTTCCACATAGCGCGGTTCCCATATAGGGCGGTTTCCATATAGCGCGGTTTCCATATAACGCGGTTTCCATATAGTGCGGTTTCCATATAACGCGGTTCCCATATAGCGCGGTTTCCATATAGCGCGGTTCCCATATAGCGCGGTTCCCATATAGCGCGGTTTCCATATAACGCGGTACGCACTCACCGCGTTATAGGAGGGTTGACTGTAATCATTTGTTAGAATTGTGGATGGAGAATTTCAATAGCACTGAATTATTTCTACTTTCATTTACATGTGTTGTATCATAATTCATTATACAATGTACCTACATTTTGATATCCATATTCGTGTTACGTTAATAAAATCTGTATTTATCTGTATATCAATGACGCTGTTGGTCTTTGTAGCACCGTAGCGAAAGGGTTAAGATAATCACTGAAAACTTCTGAAAGTACGCCCTTCTCGATCCATAGAATCTATATGAAAAATTACAAACCATTTTGATCACTTCGTTAGTTCTAGTGTTGAACGCAGAAAGCGTAAAGACGACAGGAAATCGATAAATAACCGATAGCGTAACGTTGAACTGAGAATCTCTGTCCCGTCTAATCTGCAAAGGTTGCCTGACGTATGCCCGCTTATGAATGCAACACCGAGGGCGGTGACATTTTAACGTTAAAGATAAGCCTACGCTTTTCTTTTTTTCCGCATAATTTGGCGGGGTGTGTACACACATGACAGCCGCCTTTCATTTCCTGGGGTTCTTACATCCTGCTGCTTGAGACATGCTTCGGTATTCAGTTATTATAGTTCCTTGGCGCGCTGCTATGCGCATCTGCGAAAAATTTATCATGCAAATACAATTTCTATAACCATTAACATCATTTTTTCATTTATCTCCATTTATGAAGAATTTATCACCATACGAAGAATAGATCGAATTTTGAAAATTAAAAGTTATAAAATACAGCTTCTACAGTTGGTCGCAAAAGTTCGACCATTTTAGATAAAGTTATTTCTTGAAAATATAATTCCTTTCTCGTATGTATTTTGTTTTATTTAAGGAGCGTTACAGGTTATTGTAAAGTAAGTTCTTAACACTAGAACTACCGAGGTGGTCAAAACGACTGGTTTGCAATTTCTCGTATAAATTCTATAAATTTATAACGATGCATTTCTAAGAGTTAATTGTGATTTTCTGTAACAAATATGAAGAAACATTTGTTTCCCTTGCATTTTATATTTTTTTTCAAACAGTTATTATTTTTAATTCTTTGTTCGAAATAGGTAGAACTTAATCGTCGGTAGTTCTAATGTTAAATCTGTGCGAAGAACAGATTTTAATTTAGTTTTTTATTTACAAGCTTATAACGATGTACAAAATTCGCTAAATACGCAAGATAATCGGATACCTTTGTGATCAACTGTATTTATAAATATCTGAACGCTCTGTTATTTAAACAGAATATCACCTAGCAACAACAGTTGCCTTCTGTTGCAGTTATGAAGTGTTTGCAATGCTCGCTTTCCTCCGTACGATAAAAATTAATTCTGATCGTAACGATTTAATACGAAACGAAACAGGAATTAACCCTCTATGGCTTTCTGTGATTTAAAAGTTACAAACTGATGTATCTATATTTTCAAAAATCTATTTTATTTAAATGTACCGTTAAATACTGTATCAATTATTACTTAAACAATTTTTAAATCAAAGTGAAAAACTGTGACGAATCATAATTTCTTATATGATAAGCAGACAAAATTCGTGCTATAGAGGGTTACAAACGACGAAAATATCTCTATTCGCATTAAGGTACTCGTGACATCAGCTATACTTCCGAAAAGCACCCGCTCTCGATCACCCTGAAATTAGAAAACGGAACAAGAAAAACCAAATGTACTCTAAATCCATAATTTTAGCCCCGGCTATTCATTATTTTCTAAAATGTTTCAAACAAACTTACGATATTTCCTGGCACGAAACTCATCACAGTTACGTTGAAAACTTTGTCCAATTCGTTATCTGAAAACAGATACGAAAATCGTAAATTCCTTTATCTAAATTTTAATGCCTTTTATTAGTTCCAATACGCCTTTATCGTATATTGAAATTTTTAAACGATCGCTGTCCGCGAGATGCGAGCAACGAAAAAAAAAAAAAAAAGTTTCTACGCCTTACGCAAGCCCATTGGACCTCTAGAATCCAACAGCGATAAGATTCGTTATCGTACTAACCGTTCATTATTTATTTATCAACATATGCCCGTACACGCCGGCGCCACGCGCGGAGAATCCCTGCCCCCGGTTGCTCTTACACCGAGCGTGTACGCGCACATTACAAACCGCGCGCACACACCTAACAGCGCACACGAATACACGGCTTGTACACGGTTGCGCAGATGGGGTTTTCTGCCTCGGCTTTCCTCGGCCCTCCCCTCCCTCCGCCTCGCGACGATTGCCACGCTGCCCAACCCACACCGCGGTTATAAAAGGCCTGTGCTCTGCCGCGGGTACCTTCAGTCAGACCCGAGACATCGTAGCGGTGTGTTTGCTCGTACAATTAACTTCGAAGCCTCGTACAAAGCTCTTAAACTGTTAAGTATATTTGTTTGAGGTTCGACATTTTGTACTTCTCACTCATCGCATCACAGTTCGAAAACGGAGTGAAAGACAGTGCGCATCGATTGTGCTTCGCCTGCCGTCCAGTTTTCGAAGATTCCTGCTGAAATGTAAGTTGCAAAACAGCTTGTATTTCTCTGCGACGCGCGCGCGAGTCCGCGTCTTACGAGCGTCGCCCGATCGCGTTACGTTTGTGCTCTGGAGGAACAGTGTGCGTAAGGAAAAAAAGAAAAGAAAAAGAAAAAAAAAAATTGTGTCGAGAAACATTCGAATCGATCTTGTCAATTCTTCGCGCTAATCTCAAGTGTCCTATTCGACGTTTGTGTTCCCCGGTTTTTCTTTACAAACATACGCGCGCGCTCACCCATGCTTTCACCATGCCTTCCTTTTGAGAAAGCACGCCGAGCGGCAAGATTTTCTTTTCACGTCGAACGTGTCCGCGATATTCGTTTGCACAGAAAGCGGCGGAGTTTCGCTTTCAAAAGTAACAGTATACGCGGTGAAATAAGAAGGGTGACTTGTACGTTCAACCGGGGGGGCAGAAGCGACGCATGCATAGAAAGCGAAGAAACGGAACGGAGAGCGTGGGAATCAATACTCTCGACGGTCGGAGTCGCGTGACTAACTTCAGATTGGTTCTTCCTTTTGACGCCCCAACGGTCGTGCATCGACCGAAAGTTTTGACTCGTTCGATGTCGATGATTCCGATCGATCGGCTCGTGTTACACGATCGACGCGAAAAACTGGTTGAAATTTGGATAACGGAAAAAGTTTCGTTTGGGTAAAAATATCGAATTGTTTTGACGTTAACGTTTTTAAATTCTCGACGTTAACGTTTTTAAACTCTTGGCGTTGACGTTTCTAAATTCTTGACGTTAGCGTTTTTCATTCTTTTTAAATTCTTGACGTTAACGTTTTTAATTCTTTTTTAATTCTTGACGTTAACCCATTGCGGTCCGAGTTGCATTCCACGCTTTAGCCCAACTAGTTCATCTTCGATATTCTAATTTAAAAAACTGTCAATAATTTGGCTGAATTTTCATATTTTCATAACCAATGAGATATCTGGATAGAAAATTTTTTATTCAATTAAATTTTAATGCCAAAGAATATGTTTCATATCTCAGAAATAAAAATAATGGAACAAAATAAAAATGTCGAGTCTGGCTCGAAATAAGACCACAAAGGGTTAACGTTTTTAATTCTTTTTTAATTCTTTTTTAATTCTTTTTTAATTCTTTTTTAATTCTTCTTAAATTCTTGACGTTAACCCATTGCGATCCGAGTTGCATTCCACGCTTTAGCCCAACTAGTTCATCTTCGATATTCTAATTTAAAAAACTGTCAATAATTTGGCTGAATTTTCATATTTTCATAACCAATGAGATATCTGGATAGAAAATTTTTTATTCAATTAAATTTTAATGCGAAAGAATATGTTTCATATCTCAGAAATAAAAATAATGGAACAAAATAAAAATGTCGAGTCTGGCTCGACATAAGACCGCAAAGAGTTAACGTTTTTAATTCTTTTTTAATTCTTTTTTAATTCTTTTTTAATTCTTGACGATCCTGTAATGATTCGTGTAAATAGTAAACGCATCGAAATCTAGTTTTCGGTTGTTAAAGTTGGTAACGTTCGGAGAGTTCGAAATGTTTACTGCGTTGCGTGTTTCGGTCGACGAACGGGCACACACGGGTGAGTGGTTAATTTTGCGAAGATATCGTCGATGAACGACGAACGAGGTCATACCTCGATGTCGGTTGCACCGTTTGTTTGTGTATAAAGGCTCGTTGGAAACCCGTTACGCCAGTCGTGTGACGGCGAATTCCAGAGGCGGAATTTTAATTTCTCAATCCTGTTAACGCTTCGCTGCATTCCTCGCTGTTTCGCTCATGCATGACGCTTGCATACACTTCGTTGGCAGTCTTATAAACCTGAAATACGGTAATGCAAAGAGGATTAACCTCTTGTTTAACAGTATACATATTTTTTTTTTATTTCTTAAAAAAATATTTTCAATGAAATATCACGGAAGATCATTTTTATTCGATTTAAATTATACTCCTATTTGGTATCGTAAGTTAAAATATTTGTTAATTGAACACGAATACGATGAAATTCGTGTCTAGAATTTATTTAAATTGTTCAAGGTAATTCCCGTTCGTTACTTAACGTACGGTGTGTTCCACTTTGAATTTTACGAAGGTTATGTTGTCGGATTTGCTGCTGCAAAGTGTTTTACGACATCATTAAGTTTTACCGTTTTCACTTTAATAAGTGCTTCGGAAGCCAGTAATTTACGTTTCGCTAATTTCTCGCGGGAAACCATTATGCTTCTGCGATCTCTTTTTATCGAGCAAACTTTCGATTCCTTATTCAGCTGTGGCAGCCTTTGATTCCACAACCGTATTTAGTGTTGTTAACTGAAAAAGGAAACCGTGTTCCGCCGTCATTCCGTGCATTGCTCGAATATTATGCAATCGAAGGTCCTTGCAATGTCGCCGCTCCGCGACGGTTCAAACATTGCAATTACATAAAGTCAGTTGAACGTAGCTCGCATTATTTTCTCGTCACGCGACCAACGTGGACGTTTGACGTTTCACGTAATCACAGTTTGTATACAATGTCATCGGTATTTGTCTTTTTCAGTCACAAAATTTTTATTTATTGGCCAAATATTTTCTCGCGTGTGCGAAAACATTAATTAAAATGGAAAAATAAATGGTAAATGATGTAGATTCTTTTTTTTTCAAGTTCTGTTTAAAAATGAAATTCATTTTTAGTAATGGGAAATGAAAATTTATTATCCGTGTGATTTAGAGATTATTTGGTTACGACTGAAAAATTATGAGTATTGTTCTTTATAATAATATACGATTAGAGATCGTAGTCATCGAGACAATTTTGCAACTTTTAATTTGTAATTTTAATCTACACTGGAACTACCGACGAATAAAGCATATTTTTACCGAAAAAATCATAATGAAAGGTATATAAGAAAAATACGCGATGCAAGGGAAACAAAGCTTTGTCTACATTTTTAACAGAAAATCACGGAAAATTGCCTAGGAGATGCTATAGTCGATCTATAAAATTTCTGTAAAAAATTGGGAATGGGTCATTTTGACCACGTTGGTAGTTCCAGTGTTAGATATTACAATAGATACAACAATTTACTTGTATCTATTAAATAATAAATATAAATTATTTAATAATTATTATCTAATAATTTTAGTTACAAGAAACATTTACAGAAATACAATACGAATTTTAATATCTAAAGATTCTGCATATCCATATAACTTTTAAAATATATCATTGAAATAATATTGCAACAATATAAACGATACAAATGATAAGAATATTTTCCAGCTATACTATCAAAGATAATTATTAAAACTTTCTACAGACACACAAGACACAAGAGTACTACCAACAAAATTTCTTTAACAATATTCGATGAAATTGTTGAACAACATTTTTGAATACACAAAATACATGAACCATGAACAAGGAAGCTTTATTGTTTTCTCGTTGGCGGAACGTTTCCAAACATTACGCAACTGAAATTACGCGCCAAGCTATAACACTTCCGTTTATACGAGCTAAAAAAGAATCTCACGAAGGTAAATCAAATTTTGCGTATATCCGTACCGTGCCCTACAGTTGAGACGACCTGATTCCGCTGTCGCTCTGTAGCCACGCATCCGCGTGGGAGTTTGGCCAGAATAGTCGACGAGGTCGATCGATATCTCGAATTCAGCCTCCCTTCCCCTGCATCTCGAGGGACTGTCATGACCTCGAGGGTTGTTGGCCTCGTTTCAACCCCTCGGTGGAGGTGGAGGGGAGGATTGCTAATGTACAGGGTGTCTAGAGACAAGTGCTGTTCGACATAATGTATGAATTAGTGACATTGGGAGAATAATGGTCCAGGAGACCCTTTTCGCTCTTTTTTTTCCCTCCACAATTTAGTGGAGCAAAGGTGATACAGTGTGTTCCAAAGTATTGGGTTGTCCGGAAAGTTCGTGGGGATTTTCAGTAGGTCCCATCAGAACAGGTCTGAATATGTCGGAATGATTGAAATCAAATGACACGCGTACATATTCTAAAGAGTGACACGTCAGGCATCTTTAGACAAAAGTTTGATTAGGATACATTCATTTTCGTTAGTTTTATACGCTATTAATCCTCTATGGGACCGTGTAACTTAAAAGTTACAAACTGATGTATCTATATTTGAAAAAATTAATTTTCTTTAGTTATCACTGCGCTATTAAATTTGATTACTGTATTACCGTAGCGACACCGCGATCTATCTACGGTAATTATTAGTTAAAACATTTTTGAATCAAAGCGAAAAACTGTAATCAATCGTAATTTTTTCTCCGATAAGCAGACAAAATTCGGGCTATAGAGGGTTAACAGTAGAACTACCGACAATTTTCTTTAGTTATCACTGCGCTATTAAATTTGATTACTGTATTACCGTAGCGACACCGCGATCTATCTACGGTAATTATTAGTTAAAACATTTTTGAATCAAAGTGAAAAACTGTAATCAATCGTAACTTTTTCTCCGATAAGCAGACAAAATTCGGGCTATAGAGGGTTAACAGTAGAACTACCGAGAATTAAAATAGACTTACTTGTAGGGAAGAAATCGAAATGATAGGTATTAGAAAAAATACTTATATTAGCAAGGTTTATTGATTGTAACTGAAGTAAATTATGTGGTGACTTCAATAGCATTAATAACCATTTATTTCATTAAGCAACAGTAACATGACCAATATAACAGTATTAAATTATACATTTGCTAATTATATATTATCTCTTTTATATATCTTTATATATCTAATCCGAACCTAAACCGAATGATTGTTTGAGAACGCATATATGGGTTCGTAGCCAAAATCGAATGGTTGTGTGAGGACGCATATATGGGTTCGTAGCCAAAATCGAATGGTTGTGTGAGGACGCATATATGGGTCCGTAGCCAAAATCGAATGGTTGTGTGAGAACGCATATATGGGTTCATAGCGCTGAAAGGGTTAACCCTTTCGGTACGAGCGCCGGATATATCGGGCATCCACCTGATGACCTGTGTGTACGAGCGCCGGATATATCCAGCATCCAACTGATGACCTGGCGTTACTAATATAATTAATAGAATTTTATACAAAAGTCTTTTAATATTAACACATTGACGACGGGACCTTGTTTCTGTAAAACTTACCAGGGAATAAAGTTACGATCGAATAAATTCTTGGTTATATACTTTCGAGAATAAATTGTATTCTAAACGTGTAGCTCTTAAATTCAAATTTCAACCGAACGAATAACTTTCTAAAAGCAACCTTTCATGTATCGTCGTTTCCTATTCTCACCTTTTCAAGATCTGAATTATAAAACACGAGGAATCTCGTCACCCGTCCTCAATGTGTTAAAACTATAAACGACACTTGTTAGAAGAAACATTGTTTTATTAAGCAACAGCTCTTATTTAACACGTTTTCCGTGCCACCTGAACTTTCCGTTCGAGCCATTCGGAATTTTCATTGTGAAATGAAGAACTCTGTAAAAACTGTACACCCTTTTCCTGATAATTATGGTCTTTGTATCATTGTACGGATTTCAAAGCACGCGTTAGAAGCAAAATTATTTAATCGCAAAGCGTATAGCCTGAACGAAAAGTGTCCAAAGATCAGACTGTGGCACGGAACGCGTTAACGCTTAGAAAAATCTTCGTACAAAAGAGGACTGTCCACGCGTTATGCGTGCATTTTCGTGTGTACAGCGGGTGTGTCACAGCGGACAGAGCGCTCGTTACCGAAAGGGTTAACCCTTTGCGGTCGGCGGCTTTTTCGGCCGAGCGAGGTTCCAGGTCGGAGCGATTTTCGCGAAGGTGTCGGGCGCCTTACAGGTACAAATAAAATTATCTCCGTTAAGATGTGTCATTTGATACTTCATACAAAAGAGTATAAACAGCTAAGGAACCTTTCCAACAACCAATGCTGCGTTCCTATCGTTTGGAGCTAACGTAATCTAACGTAAACACCGATTGGCGCCTCTCACTCGCCACCCGACCTGTCGCGCGAAACGTCGCGGCGACTGAGAGTCGCCTTCCGACCGCAAAGGGTTAAAGAAACAAAGTCGACCTTCAAATCTTGAAAACGCTTCCACCTAGAAAAAAAATTAATACACTGCGTAATGTTACCCCTTCGGATCGTGTAACTTCTGTATACAATACTTTGGTGCAACGCATACTTTGCAAGTTGCGTGGACCACCCTGTATATCACTATACTTTCTATGTTACATAATTATCTATATTACATAAGATCTTCGTACTTCAAAGTCTTCAATTCATCTTGAGACACCCTTTATACAAACGATGAGAGTCGCCTTCCGACCGCAAAGGGTTAAAGAAACAAAGTCGACCTTCAAATCTTGAAAACGCCTCCACCTAGAAAAAAAATTAATACACTGCGTAATGTTACCCCTTCGGATCGTGTAACTTCTGTATACAATACTTTGGTGCAACGCATACTTTGCAAGTTGCGTGGACCACCCTGTATATCACTATAATTTCTATGTTACATAATTATCTATGTTACATAAGATCTTCGTACTTCAAAGTCTTCAATTCATCTTGAGACACCCTTTATACAAACGATGAGGGTAAAGTGCTCCTCACGGGTCACGCATTTAGGTTAGCCCTGTGCGCTCTCTCTCGAGAGAAGTGGAAAGCAGCAGCGTACTGCGTAAAACACACATCCGTTTCCGCCTCTGGTATACACGCTTCCCTAAGAAAAAATCTTCTGAATCATAACAAACTAGATATTATTAACTGTAACGCAGAAATCTTTGACCATTTTTGTTGAAATAAGTAGTTTAGCTCGTTTTGACCACATTTTTACCAAAATGTATAATAACACGTTGCGGAGAATTTAATTTATATATTTAACTCCAAAATATTCCAATAATTCGGTCGGAGGAAATTTATGAGTAAAATAGTGATATCTTGAGGCTGTTAAATATCTATAATTTTCTTTTAATCGAGTTTGATAGCTCAATCTTTTTTTATTACAATGATATTATTTCATATAATTTAATATTATATCAGAAAATTTAGTTTGAAGTTATTTAAAACAATCTTTAAAGTGGAGTATTATATTTATATCAATTTTTGTTTAAATCCGGTTGACAAAAATGTGATGCAATAGAAATTAATGCTCTGGTTATTTGAACAAATGATATTAGCTTACTACATAGTTATCTAAATCTCTTTTTATTGATTAAAATATATCTCTTTTTTTTTTATTAAAAAAAGGATTACTTGTATTATATAATTGACTATGTTTCTTAAAGTGAATACAATCTTAAGATGTTGAATATAATTGTTTAATTTTTTTGACACAGTTAATAGATTTTCAACAATTTACCGTGTATTTGTGGTAAAAACTATTATTCACTACAGACAAACGTTCTACTTTGAAATGCAAGCACGCATTGCGTGGACTTAAAATACATTGGAATTGGAGATGAATGCGAATTCAGATCGCTTAATATAAATACGTGCTGTCTTCTGCACAAAGGTTAGGTATAAATATCAGTTGCTTTCAAATGTCAGTCAAATTCAATATTGTGTTACAGTATATTATAAACAAGTTAAACAAGCGTTTATCAGATACACGATATTGTTTCTGAACCTTTGAATATTCAACTCGAATAAATACCTTTATATTGAATGATAAAAGTCGTATAAAATAACGAGCGAAAATGTGATATTAAATTTAAAAACAGTTCAAAAATTACTATTTTATTTCACACATTTTCACACTGTTATCTTTTTTTTTTTTTAACATTGTTTTAATTTTCTTTTACATTAATTACTATGTTCAAAGTTACAAAGGTAACAAATCAAGTAGTATGCATCATAAATCATTCATATTATGAATTCTTCAAGGTAATGAATATTTCAAGTATCGATTATTCACGAATGTATTAGGTGATTTTCATTTAAATGTTCAAGTTGTATCTATAACCTCTTTTTAGTTAAAAATAAGAAACAAATATTTGAATCGATGAAACGAAAAATGTAATAGTATGTAATTTTAGAATTTCAAATAATTGTGTCACTATTACCTTTAATTTTTCTTTCTATTAATTCTCATCTAATATTATATATTATATAATATAATAACAGGTATTATATAACAGTTTATAGCAGTATGAATCAAGCATAATTTTCTTTATCAATTTTCCAAATATGGATGCTATAAATACATTTAATTTCCTATTTTTGTACCACTTGAGTTCCAGAGAAAAAAAAAGACACTCTTTAAGTTTAGAGCCATTAACCCTCAAAATACATCATTGTATTCAAAGTAGAATTATCTGTTTTTCTTATAATTAACTGAACAATACTGCATTTATATAACATCCATCCCCTTATTTCTATTCACAGAATACACTGGTACAATTTAATCTATAGAATAAAAGCACTCGGTACAATAGAACATTATCCCTTCTGTTGTGCTCAAGTCTGTATGGATACAATTGTATTTAGAACAATGTAATTCTGTTATTTACAACTTGAACCTTTCTTATTTTCAATTGCTCGGTTTTGTCTGCTTTTATAAATATTTCAGAATATACTACTTCGGGTTTGTTTAATATTTGTAATTATGGTTTTGGTTACCTTTAGCAAAGAATTATATAATCATTATTGTTACATAATTAGTATAAGTTTCTGTGTACACAATATGAGTGTTTAGTGCTTCTTTCCTCGTTTTTAATCTTTGGGATTTTATGCTATAGATTTTATAATGAAATATGAATATATTTCTACTTTTATAATTCTTTGCACATCTAAACTTTTTTAAGTTTCACAGAGCAATTATGAACTCTTAATATTGTTTCTGAGGGAAAAGAAGAATTATAAATGTTTACAATTTGGAATTTACTTGATTAATTTACTTTCTTTAACAAAAAAGAAAAGAAAAAAAATGAATCGACGAAAATATAAAATTTAACTTACAATTTAATCTCTCAAAAAAATTACACGTGTCATAGCGGCGCCACTGGAATGTAAAGCTTTAATTTACTCTGAAATACACAGACATGTAATTTTTACTTATTTGCTCAATTTGTTTTGTTTTAAAATAAAACAAAAATGGAATCGACGAAAGTACAAAATTTAATGCCCAAAGAAAATTACACATGCCGCCACAGCGGGGCCACTGGAATATAAAGGTTTAATTTACTCTGAAGTACACTGATGTACATTTTTTACTTACTTCCTCAATTTGCTTTCTTTTAAAATAAAACAAAAATGGAATCGCAGAAAATACAAAATTTAACGCCTCAAAAAAATTATATATGGCGCCATTGGAATATAAAGATTTAATTTCCTCTGAAATACACAGACATGTAATTTTTACTTATTTGCTCAATTTGCTTTCTTTTAAAATAAAACAAAAATGGAATCGCAGAAAATACAAAATTTAACGCCTCAAAAAAATTATATATGGCGCCATTGGAATATAAAGATTTAATTTCCTCTGAAATACACAGACATGTAATTTTTACTTATTTGCTCAATTTGCTTTCTTTTAAAATAAAACAAAAATGGAATCGCAGAAAATACAAAATTTAACGCCTCAAAAAAATTATATATGGCGCCATTGGAATATAAAGATTTAATTTCCTCTGAAATACACAGACATGTAATTTTTACTTATTTGCTCAATTTGCTTTCTTTTAAAATAAAACAAAAATGGAATCGACGAAAGTACCAAATTTAACGCCTCAAAAAAATTATATATGGCGCCACTGGAATATAAAGATTTAATTTACTCTGAAATACACAGACATGTAATTTTTACTTATTTGCTCAATTTGCTTTCTTTTAAAATAAAACAAAAATGGAATCGCAGAAAATGCAAAATTTAACGCCTCAAAAAAATTATATATGGCGCCACTGGAATATAAAGATTTAATTTACTCTGAAGTACACTAACGTACAATTTTTACTTACTTGCTCAATTTGCTTTCTTTTAAAATAAAACAAAAATGGAATCGCAGAAAATACAAAATTTAACGCCACAAAAAAATTATATATGACGCCACTGGAATATAAAGATTTAATTTCCTCTGAAGTACACTAACGTACAATTTTTACTTACTTGCTCAATTTGCTTTCCATTAAAATAAAACAAAAATGGAATCGACAAAAATACAAAATTTAACGCCCAAAAAAAATTACACATGCCGCCACAACAGCGCCTGAAAAGTACTGCAAAGGGATAATTACTGTAAGACAGAGTGTAAAGAGATAATTACCTTACATTAAACTGATATTTAACGTAACGATTGAAACTAGCAATAACAAGAGGATTCCAAAGCGAGCGGCGAAGAATTAACGCGTCAGATCGCATAAAATAGTGCAAAAGGTTAAATAGAGTCGCGTCTAGTTTCGTATCCGAGGACGCATCCGAGTTCGAACATAGCCACCGACCTCAGACTACTTTGGTACGTAGCCACATAGTGTCCGCTACTTGCATACCCCTTTCTTAAGGCTCTTCTATTCTGGTACACCAACAGAATAAAAATATGGGATCACGTGGAGAGGTGCCTCTCGTCTACTACCGTCTCGGGATCCTTGCCAGCAGTTCGCGAACCCGTTTTCCTCGTAAACTAACGGCCCGAAAGAGGCGAAAGCATCTCGAGGCTAATCTTAGAGGCTCGTCACGTGAAGAGAGTAAAAGACAGCGAAGTGGTCGGATTTTCACTCGTGGCGCGGTATTCTAACGAACCTCGTCGGCCATACACGTCGTGACTTTTCGAAACTTAGCTGTGTCGGATCGCTAAGAATTTATGGAGACCACTTGGGAACGCGTTTACTTAGGCACGTAAAGTTCCCAACCGAGTTTACAAGTATGAAGCGGTAGTAATTTATGAACTGTGTATTGTTGGCTCATGGACAGATTTATTTATGGTCGCTGTTGTGCTCGAGGCATTAGAACTGCACTTATTTGGAATTTTA
>SMSQ01026018.1:70910-104482 GCA_019453375.1 Ctenoplectra terminalis
GAAACAACATTTTAAAATAAGTAACCTTAATACCTAAGGTGGCAGGATACTTCTGTGACGTAACTGTATATTAATAACAGGTGCCTTAAGCGTCAAACTTTAATTTTGCAATATTATCTTGCATACAAATTAGTGCTAAATGAGAAATACAACATAAGATATCTTAATATATTCCCTGCCATTTATATGAGTGACACAGTCCAGTGAGCAAAGAAATGGTCCCTTAGGCTCGTGTCATTCATCTTTCTAAATCATGCAAATAAGTTGAAAAGGAAAAAAATAGTAAATTATCATATGCAATGATAAAAAACTAAAAGTGGATTTTTGTAATAGTTCGCTTAACTCTGACATTTGAGAGACTGTATTTATTTAGGACATAAAGTTCAAAGGAAAGTTTATGGGACTTCTGTGTTTTGGATCATTTATTCATATACATGCAATTTTCTGAACAATTTTCAAATATTTTCTTAATAGATATGACAATAGCCAGATAATATAGAAATTTTTTTATATTCAACCCTCTATAATGCCATGTGACTTAAAACTTACATACAAAAGTTGCAAAAAGTTTTTTTAGTTTAATTTTTCATTTACTTATCACTGTACTATTAAATTTTATTATTATATCACTGTACTATTAAATTTTATTATTATATCACTGTACTATTAAATTTAATTACTATATTACTATATTACTATATTATTAAACTTAATTATTATATCACTGTATTATCAAATTTAATTATTATATCACTGTACTATTAAATTTAATTATTATATCACTGTATTATCAAATTTAATTATTATATCACTATACTATTAAACTTAATTATTACATTACTGTACTATTAAATTTAATTATTATATCACTGTATTATCAAATTTAATTATTATATCACTATACTATTAAACTTAATTATTATATCACTATACTATTAAACTTAATTATTATATCACTGTACTATTAAATTTAATTATTAAATCACTGTACTGATACCTAACAGTCAATTTATGACAACATATGACAAATATTAATTCAAACTTCAAATTAAAATAAAAAACTGTAATCAGTTGCAATTATTTCTAAGCAAAGAAAATTCCAGTTATAGAGGGTTAACTTAAATTAAACAAACTTGAAACCTTTCTCCACTTAAGCACCCAGAAGGTTAAAATGATCCAACAAAGGAACGTATCGAACAATTTAAGTAACTCTTCTGTACGTTTCTTGAATATTCTATCCTCAAAGAAACTGTCTCCCCGTAAGAAAATCTGTTCGCAAGAACAGATTGCACAATCTGTTACGTCGTGGAAACTCGGATTGGTAAAAATAAAAGATTCAGAGCGTGTGTCGCGAACGTTCGGCTTTCTTTTCTCGCGGAGAAAGTAAAAGTGCTCGTTCCGTGCCAAGGTGAGAGATCCACGGTGAAACTTATCGCGGATGTCCTTCGCAGTTCGCGTTCCCGTGTGCCACATATTGCGTTTGTTCTCGTCGGCTCTGAAAACCTTTCCTTCGCTATCGCACAGGATTTCTAACGAGCAGAGCCGTGTTTATTCAGGGAATCCACGCTGGGATTCCTCTTTCTCGTGTCCCCGATTCCTCGCGATGCTAATTAATACTCCTTCTCTTTCTGTTTCAGCTGTAACACATCGAAACAACATGTCTGTGACCACGTCCGTGCAGCCAGCTACCGAGAGCCTTTCTCGCCATGGGTGAGTTGCTTTTTCAATTTTACGTTTATTGCGGCGGAGGATCCCTGGCATGGAAACGCGATACTTTTAACCTTGCTGCGGTCTTGCGGATTCTTCTGAACTCCGATCGTGCACTCGTTTCGTTAAAACAAATTCCTAGTTTTGAGAAAAATATATTTTTAGCGTGAAAATGAAACAAGATAACTCGTACGTTAATAAAGGCTTCTTTGCGTTTCATAAAATTAGAAAATATTTTGATACAAGGAAACATGACTCAGGATTTCTAATTTTGGACAAAATAAAATAATAATTCCAATATACTGATATATCTTTTATCGCCATTTTAATTATGAAACTTTAATCCTTTGCAATGGTAAACTTTTTTAACTTTCAAAGGAATATTGTGAAAACTTAAAGGGATCTTTTGGAAAGAAAAACAGAGAATTATAAATGTTTACGATTTCTTATATATTGGTTAATTTACTTTTATTTTAAAATACTTACTTATTTACTTAGTTAATTTACTTTTTTTTATAATACTTACTTATTTACTTGGTTAATTTCCGTTTCTTTTATAATACTTACTTATTTACTTGGTTAATTTACGTTTCTTTTATAATACTTACTTATTTACTTGGTTAATTTACTTTTATTTTAAAATACTTATTTACTTGGTTAATTTACTTTTTTTATAATACTTACTTATTTACTTGGTTAATTTACTTTTATTTTAAAATAAAAGAAGTGTTTGAAATGATGAAAATACAAAATCCAATTAAAAATATAATTTCTGAAGAAAATTAGAGTGCAAAGGGTTAAATTATATTTTTCGAATGTAACGTTTACGAAGAAATTCTAAAGAAATTTTTATAGAAATAATACTTGAAGATTAATTTGAAATTTTGTACATTAAAGTGCTGAATTATGCGGTTCTAATTATGATCTATAGCATTAAGTTTGCACTCCGCTGGCACTGCTATAGCGTCACCTGTAATCTTCTATAGAAGTCAAGTTTTAAGTTAAATTTTATATTTTCATCAATTCATTTTTCTTATTTTATTTCAAAACAAAGTACATTAAATAAAATTGATGAAAATATAGAATTTAATTAAAAATATAATCTCTGAAGAAAATTATGCATGTCGCATAATTAATGCGATAAGTTACAAAAATTTCTATATTAAGAGTTTTTCACCGCAGAAAATTTAAATTACTAAAAAAAAAACCCGTTAATATTTCCAGATTTTACTTCGGGCTATAAAATATAAAAATACACGAACTCTAGTGCACGGTGTTCGGATACATTTACGACCTCGTAGGTCTCCAATTTAAGTACGCGTCGTATCCAGTGGAAACCGATACGTCTTCGAAACTTGTGGCCTCGTTTAATCGATCGATCCACTTTTACCCTCGCCAATTTATCGGTGGGACCCATAGAGAGATTGCTAATGGTGTTTCTGATTGTGTTGCGTATCGCACACACGCGTATAATAGTGTTCATGTTCGAAAGAGTAGAAGCAAAAAAGATATACCGCGGAGGTCGTTTCGCGGATTTATTATTAGTGTTGTATTATTCGTGGAAGTCTCGTCGTTTTTGCATAATGCAAGCATGCGGCTGTGGCGCCTGTAATTGTTACGCCACTGCGGCTGAGAAACCACGAAGGACGATTTTAACAGAGGAAACCGTCGGATATCTCGTAACTGACGCCAGATTTAAATCGATACCATTGTTCCGTCGCGTTTTATTTAAAAGCGACTGCAAAGTCTTGCTTAGTTTCGCGCAAACCATTGGTAGAACTTGTTCCAGATATTTGAATAGCAGGTTGTTTTTTTCTTTTTTTTTTAAGTTCTCAGATTTAGATTACTGAACTATCCTGTGGACTCGTGTTATTAATCATTGGTAAAAATTATGAGCAAACATAAAAAATATTTTATAGAAATATTGGAATAGAAAATTACGTTATAAATATTTGACTGTCAGGCTTAATAATAATGAAAAATTAATGAAAAAATTAATAATAATGAAAAATTAAGGCGATAATTGAAGACTGGACATGAAAAAATTGAAATTTTTTTTGTAAATTAATAAGATCTTAAAATATTTAAATAGAAATATTGTAAAATTATACATATATTATGTAGTATGGCGTAAGTAAAAAATAGTTCTTTTTGCATATTTTATTAACCCTTTGCACTTTGATTTAAGTTAAGTGTTGAATATTAACGCGTTAACACATCGAGGACGGGACCTTGTTTCTGTAAAACTTACCAGGGAATAAAGTTACGATCGAATAAATTCTTGATTATATACTTTCGAGAATAAATTGTATTCTAAACGTAGTTCTTAATTTCAAATTTGAACCGAACGAATAACTTTTTAAAAGCAACCTTTCATATATCGTCGTTTCCTATTCTCACCTTTTCAAGATCTAAAATACAAAACACGAGAAATCTCGTCACCCGTCCTCAATGTGTTAAGCGCCACGCCGGTCCCTGCGGACCGAAACTCAAATTTTCGTTTAGGCGTCGTTGATTTCCCAAAACTGACAGTATCAATTTCAAAAAATAATACCTTATAATTCATCAACGAGTTCTATTAAATAACATTAAACAAAGTTACCATCTTCCCATGCAGACCTTTACAATTTTCTTCTTAAATTTCTAATTATTTTGCGACCAAATATTTCTGAATTATTCTCACGGCACACAGCCTAAAGGAAAGTCGACCAAAATCGGCGTGGCGTTTAACTCATTGACTGGCAGGCATATTTAGAGCGTCTTGCTCTGGGTGCCAAGGTTTTGTNGGCGATAATTGAAGACTGGACATGAAAAAATTGAAATTTTTTTTGTAAATTAATAAGATCTTAAAATATTTAAATAGAAATATTGTAAAATTATACATATATTATGTAGTATGGCGTAAGTAAAAAATAGTTCTTTTTGCATATTTTATTAACCCTTTGCACTTTGATTTAAGTTAAGTGTTGAATATTAACGCGTTAACACATCGAGGACGGGACCTTGTTTCTGTAAAACTTACCAGGGAATAAAGTTACGATCGAATAAATTCTTGATTATATACTTTCGAGAATAAATTGTATTCTAAACGTAGTTCTTAATTTCAAATTTGAACCGAACGAATAACTTTTTAAAAGCAACCTTTCATATATCGTCGTTTCCTATTCTCACCTTTTCAAGATCTAAAATACAAAACACGAGAAATCTCGTCACCCGTCCTCAATGTGTTAAGCGCCACGCCGGTCCCTGCGGACCGAAACTCAAATTTTCGTTTAGGCGTCGTTGATTTCCCAAAACTGACAGTATCAATTTCAAAAAATAATACCTTATAATTCATCAACGAGTTCTATTAAATAACATTAAACAAAGTTACCATCTTCCCATGCAGACCTTTACAATTTTCTTCTTAAATTTCTAATTATTTTGCGACCAAATATTTCTGAATTATTCTCACGGCACACAGCCTAAAGGAAAGTCGACCAAAATCGGCGTGGCGTTTAACTCATTGACTGGCAGGCATATTTAGAGCGTCTTGCTCTGGGTGCCAAGGTTTTGTTTTAAAGAATACGTGAAATTTTACAAAATATAATAATATTAAGTTACCGATATAATATTGTAATCGCATTTACGGTAATTTTTATTGTAAAAAGAATAATAATAATTGTTAACTGAAATGGCCGTTTGTAATTAATCTAAAATTGCAGCACACGCTACGAGATATCTCGTAGCTGGCAGTCAATTGGTTAACGTGTTAAATATCAAGTTTGCATGTAAATAATTTTTATTTCAATACAAGATTTTTATTTACTTCAAATATTAATATAGAATCGATAATATTATTGCTTGCCAGATGAAGGAAAATAAGAAATAATACGAAATAATATGAAATTTAAGTAACGTTTTGGTGTAGTTACAAAATGTTTATTCTCGGTGCACGTAGACTTTTTTTATGTCCAATTTTCAATCGTTCAGAACAATGTAGACATTTATGAAAGCACGAAACGTTTTACAGCTGATGGAGAAGCTCTTTCAATCCGTCCTCGTAATTTTTACAATGGTTTGGTGATTCAGGGTCGAACGTAGGTTGTGCAGGGATTATGAAAGAATACTGGAGTTATTGACAGATTATTTGAATGTACCGTGTATGCAGGGAGAGAAACCTCGACCGAGATTCGAACCCGGATCTCTTTTGCTCGCTGGTCGACCACTCTTTGAAGCAACAATTAAATTATTTGGGTCGTCGACGAATTCTTTGCTTTTCAGACCACGAGTTGGAAGTGCGGATGTTTTTTGTGCGATAGGTTGAAAAAATAGATAGCGAAATAGATAACAAAAAATTCAATTAGAAAAAGTAGATAGGATTTTTATAAATTTTCAACCCTCTCTGTGATTGAAAATACTTTGATCTATTTCTGGTTCCTTTTTATTTTATATTTCATTGTCTACTATTTACAAATATCTTTGTTTAATTGTTTGCAAATATTGTGCACGGTAATTCTTAGAGGTGCACGTGACTTTAAATAGATAAAATAAAAAATGAAATATATATTGGGTAGATACAATCTACTGTATTATAATACTTAATTAAAAGCATTTACAAAAATAACGTAATGTTCTGATAAGAATATCCAATATTTAACAAAAAAAAATGTTAGAGGTCTGCTTTGTGTTAGCTTATACTTTTTTTTTCTTTTTCTTTTTCTTCTTTTTAATACCCCACCTTTTTCTGGGAGGTCTTTCTTCCCAACCGGTAGCCATGATTATCTTAAGCTTTTCTATTTCTTAAGAGTAAACTGTTAGTGTCGACTCTCCATCGTAAATTTGCTTAAAGCATGGAACCATAACTCTGGAACCCGAACCATTTTCTTCATCATTTCCATGGAATGAAACAAATGAGTCACATTTTTCAAGTTTCAAACGATTTATGCTATCGTTATAACCTTCTAAAAAGAAAAGATAACTTATGTAATACCTGACTTTAGTTCATTATCCTTGTAAAATTCTCTATTTATTTAAATAACGATAATAAAAATTATGAAAAAATTAAAACGAGCATATGTATTTTAAAGACACAATAATTATAATAATAGTAATTATTTTTTATCAGAACATCACGTCACCCCTGTTACAAAACAAAAACGAATACATAATATGTAACCAAAAATTAAACAAAAACCAACTTCCTGATATCCAAGACGTGCCCAAAGAACGATACAAAAAAAAAGATAAAAGAAGGTCGTATAAAAATATAAAATTACTAAATTCAAAAGTCCGTAAACGCGAGGAATCTTGATGGAAATTTTTTAAAAAATTAATTTCAATTTTAGAATGTTTTTCTTTCTTAAATTCCTATTTTGCTCGAGTTCGTTCATTGTTTCGTTTACAAGTTCACAGGACTCGTATTCACACGTTGGTACCGCGAAGAATTTCACTGCGAGTCGTTTAGCCTGATCGCGGTTAATTAATACTTAACGCAAGCCGGAAATTCTCGAAATTGCTGTGCAAGAGAGAAAGGGGGAGCGTTTCATCCTTTAGCCTACACGGTCACGTTGTTTCCCGTTTAATAATGTGCGAGCTGCATAAGTTGATTCCACGTGCACGGTGTGTGCAAAGGGCAGCCGTGCCACGAGCAGTATCGTCTACGTAACTTGGCCTCCTTGAATGCCACAGAGACTCGAAAGAAACGTGAAAAATGGTGGATCTACGTCATAGAGTGGTAGATCGATCTGATGTTTTAGATACGACGGTGCCTAAAAAAAAAAAAAGAAGATAAAAAGTAAGAGTTCAGAAAGCGTGAAAATGATGAAATATTCCTTAAGCAGGCATGTCTTGTTTTTAGATACGCTCATAAGTAAATATGAATTACAAGATTTGAGTATAAAAGTATGAATTTTAAATAGAAGCACTGTTGCTTGAATTTTTTAAGCATTCATAAATATTATAAGAATATTCTAATTCGAAGGTAACCCGATGCTGTTATCTCGTGTTAAATCGTACATATATTTTTTGATAACGCGAAAGGGAACTCGGTTTATTTTTAACAGAGCCGGTGAAAGCATTTTTCTTCGATTAAAATTGTAAATTAGCTGGAATTTTTTGAAATAAGATAAATAGAACGTTCCTCGTGATTTAATTGTTTCAATAAAGAAAAAAATCATAAAGGGAACCACTGTTGCGTGATATTATAAATGTAAAGTTAACGAATGCACATAAAACATTATCGATTGATCTCTGTTTAATATTCCTGATCTTTGTGTGTACCACCAATGCACCAATAAATTATATTCGAGATACTCGTTAAGATGGATAAGTAAATTTCCGTGTATTATTTTATATATAAATATGAGAATTTTTTTTTGTAGAGCCTTTAAAAAAGATATACTTAAAGATACACCAAATTAAAAGAAAAAAAATGATCCTCTTCTGTTGCGCTTGATTTTTCTCCACCAGTTAGTAGATAAGTTGACGATTTTCACGGAGAAGCCATTATATCTCTTGATCCCATTCACTTCCGGCAGGAAAAGACTCGCTGGAAAGGTGTACATAGCTTGTTCATAAATTTATGACACAAAGATTAGAAAAGTGATAATTTCTAAGGTATAAAACGCTTATATCACGCGTTTTTTTAATTACCAATTGAGTCAGTCATATACCCACATTAATTAATCTTGTTAATTGCATTAGTTATTTTAGAATTCATTCCAAGTTTGATCGAATATGTTAGCTTCTTCAACTAATCGCAAACTATAAGATAAAATAAGATAAAATAAGATAAAAAATAAATATTTTAGTTTATTAAATATTACAGGTACAAAATTTGCAGTACAAATTTTTAAATACATTTCACCATATTCAAAAGCTGATTACAGGTATACAAAATAATAATTCAAATTTTTAAATACATTTCACCACATTCAAAAGCTGATTACAGGTATAAAAAAAAAAAATATTCAAATTTTTAAATACATTTCACCACATTCAAAAGCTGATTACAGATATACAAAATAATAATTCAAATTTTTACATACATTTCACCATATTCAAAAGCTGATTACAGATATAGAAAATAATAATTCAAATTTTTAAATACATTTCACCACATTCAAAAGCTGATTACAGGTATAGAAAATAATAATTTAAATTTTTAAATACATTTCACCACATTCAAAAGCTGATTACAGGTATACAAAATAATAATTCAAATTTTTAAATACATTTCACCATATTCAAAAGCTGATTACAGATATACAAAATAATAATTCAAATTTCCCTGGACAATATCCTATCGTTTTGATTAAATAATTACATTTCTTATTAAATAATAGAGGACGTTTACACCATTTTACGGTGTAAATTAAATTCACTTATCTCTGATCAAGTACAATTTCGTGTAAGTGCTTCTCATACAATCGTCACGTGACACTTCGAACCAGAAACCTAACCTATATTCAAACGGATCATCATCTCTATGTTTAAACCCAACCGTTTGTTACATAAAATACAAACAACCGTTTTCTGGTTCTTTCCAGTCTCCGTGTTCCATTCTTTTTTTTTTTTCCCCTGGATTTCTCGCAGTATTCTCGAACGTTAAAACGTACACGAGTTCGCAGTAAAAAAGACAGCAGAGTCCGGTTTAATGGTTCCGAGATTTGCGCGTCATTCTTTCACACATGCGCAAAACTCACACGAGCTTATTACGCGCTCGTCCACGCCACGCTACCGTCACGTGAAAGGAACGTTTTTCTTCCCAATTTCCATATCTGCTGCATGTTTTTAACATACGTATACGTACATAAGCGTCCATACTTACCCGATTATCCTCCTTCCTGCTTCTGCGTCACTCGTTTTCTTCTTTTTTTTTTTTTTTCTCGAACGTTCAGAGGAACAATCGCGTGAAAATCTGTTTCACGATCCATCGTATCGAACGAACAATCGAAACTTGATAAGCGAGTGGAAGAATTCGGTTCGGTTGATACTTTTGTTCGATTGTTATCGATCGGTATGTGAACCGATGATCTCTGTTATCTGTCGGGTTTTTTTTTCTCGTTTCACGATTAAATTCGCTGATTGGCGAACGCTTTTTTAAAAAGTTTCTAATATTTTGGAATATTGATACGAAGTATGACGATTGAAGATCTGATAAAATTTGTAACTACTTTTTATGAATAACTGTATTTTTATTACACCGTTTAGTAACTTAGCAAAAATTTTTTGAAAAGGTTTCTAATATTTTGGAATATTGATACGAGGTATGAAAATTGAAGATTTGATGAAATTTGTTACTACTTTTTATCAATAACTATATTTTTATTACACCATCTAGTAACTTAGCAAACACTTTTTGAAAAAGTTTCTAATATTTTGGAATATTGATTACTATGTAGAAAGAGATTTATCTAAAATAAGATATTAAAAAAATGAACCTTGAAAATTGAAGATTAGCTAAAATTTATAATAATTACTTTTCATAAGTAAATTTTCATTACACCATCTAGTAACTTAGCAAACACTTTTTGAAAAAGTTTCTAATATTTTGAAATATTGATTACTATGTAGAAAGTGATTTATCTAAAATAAGATGTTAAAAAAATGAACTATAAAAATTGAAGATTAGCTAAAATTGTGTGTTTTGTTACCAGGTTATACGCGTGGTTTTCAATCGACTGTTACTATGTTGACTAACGGTAATCTGTACACCTGTTTACGTAGATATTAACTAAGGCCCAACGATTTTAATAAGCTGATCAGTTAAAGTATACGCGTGGCGATTAATTAGTACTCGGATATCTAATTGCTTTTAATTAATCAGAAATACCAAGTATACATTCAGTCCTGTATTTTCCTCAAAATATTCTGTAACAAATTTTACAACCTGATTAATATTACTTTATGAGAATAATTATTTAATACCAGTTATAATATTTATCTGTCTTTATTAAGTATTAAAAGTTTTAAAATATCATAAAAATTTTTACATTTCTTTATTACTGCAAAGTACGATAAATTTCGATTAATTAATACTAATTGTAATATTCACTTGTCTGTACATAATAATTTATCATTTTAAAATATAAAAATTTTTACATTTCTTTATTACTGCAAACTAGGATAAATTTCGATTAATTAATACTAATTGTAATATTCACTTGTCTGTATATAATAATTTATCATTTTAAAATATAAAAATTTTCACATCTCTTTGTTACTATAAAGTATCATCAATTTTTGGTTTAGATTTAATTAAACACAATATTTCTTTTCTCATACCTTTAATAATAAAAATGTTACATCTGATAAAAATTTATTACCTCCATTTCTCTTTCGATCACCCTATATATTTCAATTGACGTTTCGATGTGACGCAGAAAGGTAAAAACTTTGTCTTTCGAGTAATACCTGTATAAACAGATGTTCGGATTACCGGTAGACGTGAGCAGTTACTCGCAAAAACCGTAACGGTCGGTAAAAACGCGTAAAAAAGAATGACCTTAGTCTGGCGTCTTCCGGGTTTAACGGACGAAAGTCTTCAAGGCCAAGCTTTCGATCCAATCCAATCGTTCTTGACAGCCTCCTTTGATTTAAAAAGAAGAAAAAAAATTTGTTTTATCTCCGATCGCTCGAACAAATCGTCGAAGCTGTTCGACAAGATTCCTTACTATCTACTGGGAAATACCATAAATGCCGTAATTCCGTCTTTTCGAATTTTACCGAATCAGTGTTTATTTTTGATTCAAGTAGGATTAACGTCTTTTTAATACGGAAAACTTTAAACGGAAAAGATTCTTTTTTTTTCAACGCATGGCACATTTACTTTTCCTTCTTGTGCAAAAACTGATTTCAATCTTTCTTGGAAACTTTTTCCTGCGGTTACATAAAAAAAAAGATGGTAATATATTATTATCAGAAGTGAATGTTGCATAATTATAACGATTACTTAACTAGTTTCTTATGAATTATTCAAAAAAAACTAATTCACAGGTAATAGAACACTAAAGGAGAAAATTAACCCACTGTGACTACAATTTTGTTTGTTTATATCAGAAAAGATTATAATTGATTGGTATTTTTTTTTACTTTGAAATTTAGGAACTAATAATTATTACAAATAATCAGTAACCTTTGAGCTCATCTTGACATACAATTTCACACATTTATTAAACTTATAAGAAAGTTTATAGATTTACACTGGAAGCCTTTTCTTTAATTTTCCAATTATAACATTATTCATAATTTTTTATAATTACCTTCCAGTTGTTTTTTGTTTACATGTAATAGAATTCTAATGATTTAAATATCTATATTCGTAATAAATATTATAATACATATTTTTATTTTAAATATATATTAAGTATTAAACATAAAAAAAAAATTATAGGACAGTATATTAAAGATCCTTGTTTATTTTTATTTTCGCAGGAGCAATATCTCTCTGTCCTGCCACAGTTTGTGCGGGAGCGTCGACGATGGCCTCCAAGGATCGCATCCCCAATACCAGGACACGATTCTTACCATTGAGGAACTTCGTGCTCAACTAAACTCTTGCTTCACGTGAGTTTCGCACCATTATTCCTTTCCCTCCTATGTGTTAAAAGGTTTGATAAAGTTCCGCAGAATTACGTTTGTTGTATCTAAAAATTAGACTCTCTGTAATCAACACTGCATAAAGGCGTTAGATTGTAGAATAACTTTGTTGAATATGTTGAATATGAGTTTTGACCAAGTATATTTATTAATATTGATGATGTGTTACAAAAATTACCTGGAATGGTGTTCTTAGCTTGAAGGAAAAAATCGAGCTAAGGAAAAGGTAAAGGAAATGCCAGACACTCGCTGAGTGCCATAAACCAATACCTGACCCTTGCAAGGAAAGAGACCGCAACAGTATACGCGACTATTTCTAAAACCTTAAAAAATAATAACGCTTATTTTTAACAAACTTATTCTTCATTTTGACACAGTTTGATATTGTCAAAAAATTTCATTAAGTTCAATAAGTTCAAGGAAATTGTACAAAATTAGAATTTTTAAGTAAGAAATTCTCACAGAGTTAATGATATTAAAATTGTAATTAAAATGCCAGAAATTAAAAAAAATAATAATAATACTGTAATAAATACTTACACAATATTGTATTTTAATAATTGTATAAATTGATGATTATACTTGTTTCCTGTTGATATTATGTTACAATTTATAAATTCAAATTTTCATCTATATTTGAGAAAATGAAAAAAAAAAAAAAAAAAAATCCACAGAATACAATTATTAGTCACGTAACTACTAGCTGTGTAAAATGGGCATAATTAACATTAGTGAAAACAATCTATGAAAATTTATAGTTCCTCTTACCTGTTACGTCACGGACAACGTGTTCGGTCGAGCACGTTTCCCTCTGAAGCGGTTGATAAAAGTCGCAGCTATATTCAATAGTAGAAGCTATCAGAAACAATTAACCCCCATAGGTTCTTCCTTACATAATTTTTAATATAGGCCAGTAATTACGCTCTCTCCTTGGGCTATTGACTCTTCTAATCGTCTCACGATCATCCTGTATGCACGATTTCTGTCGTTGTCCCACTTGATGATCGAGTGAGGCTTAAAACACTCTGTGTTGGTCGCGTGTGTATGTACAGTCAGTCACGAAAGTCCATATACATCTCATAAATAAGAAATATTATAGCGGACACGGTAGCTGCAGTAATTTTTTTTCTTTTTAGGGGTCGTTTTAGATTTTTTTTTTTGCATCAAATTGTGTACTAATTGGACTTAAGTAAACGTTATAAAATAATACAATTTTCTTTTTGAGAAAAATTTACTGTTCCATTGACTTCTTGGTTATTAGCAGCCATAATTGGTGGTTTTCTATATTTCAGAATAAAGGTTTAGTTTATGGATAAATTTGATCACTTTCTTGAGGCTTATTTCTGTTTTAAATATTTCTTTAATATTATTAGACATTAGGAGTTGGTTTCTGGTATCTTCTGTGTTTTTGTAAAATGATAGAATGTGGTTATTATTAATTGTTGGCAGAGTTCACGGTACGATAGGATTATCTTGCTTGAAATGCAGTCGTGTATAGTGTGTATAATTAAAATAACAGTATTTAGTAAACTTATCAACAAAGAAATGTAAAAAGATAAAAAGTACAATACAACAAAAGTGTACTCATGAAAATGAAATCATAAAAGAAAATAGACTTAATATTATAATAATATAGTCTAGAATTATCTTAATGTTTATAGAATTAGAGGTTTTGCAATACCTGGTGTAACTTCATTCCAGACATCAATTAAATAATTTTTTTTTAATTTCTCATCTGTAATATTGTATTTTATTATTTGACTACTTAATTCAGCCCAAATATATTCAACAACCCTTATATCCAACAACTAGGGTGGTGTACATAATTGTTGTAACATGTTTAACCACTTGCCTTACTAATCAATTTAGTCAACGATAATTATTCACTGCTTTAAGACTATGTGAAATGCTAAACATTCAGATATTATACAAAATTTGTATTTACTAATTCATAATCTTATCAATTGAAATTACAATTACCGTTAACGTTAGAACCATCAACGATTTAAATGCACCTATTTTTCTGAAATAATTCAATATAATAAGTGTTTACAAAAAAATATATGCTGCGAGGAAAATCAATCTTTATTCATATTTTTCATATTTTTGCATATGAGAAATTGCAAACCAGTTTGACATTTTGACCACACTCGGTTAGTTCTAGTGTTAAAATTAACCATTTGCCTTACGATTATTTAAGTATTCATACATGTTAGCAATAACTATTCATTGCATTTAACAATCTGTAAAATGCAATGCATTGAAATATTATACGTTTCTTGTATTTGTTAATTTTCAATCTTGTAAATTGAAATTACAGTTTCAAGTAAAATTGAACTTTATCACAAATAAATAACAGATTTAATCCAAATATTATAAATACACATTATATTTGTAATTAAGTTTATAAGATATACTATATAAGATAATATAAAAAATATAGTATGTAAAAAGTATATAAAATATACTATATTTTTTATATTATTCTATATAGTATATCTTACAAACTCAATTACAAATATAATGTGTATTTATAATATTTGGCTTAAATCTGTTCTAAAAGTGCAAGGGATTGAAATAAAAATTCGATTGTTGTATGTAGACTTTTGTGACTGACTGTATGAGCAAGTAACAGGATCTTGAGAATGTTCTCTGACTGGTTGAGCAAAATTGAACTCTCGTTCCGACGTCGAGCCGACAATAGATCGACAATAGAATCTGACATGATCCGGAGTTACGATGATTAAATTCGTTTTAGACGTCGGTCGCGCATTAAACGCGTCAAATGCCACGGAGAAATCCGGTTTAAACCCTGTATTTCTTGGACTCCATTGTTCCAATCGAATCTGTTTGTTGCGTCACTGGTACTGCCGCGAGCGTTATTCAAAATGGTAGATTTGGTTGAAATTCTATCTGCTTCAACCTTCGCGTCTTGTTCCAATCCATATTTCTGTTCTTTTAATCCTGCTATGGCCCTTTAGTAATTTTTTATCCAATCGTGTTTCCTTTTCATTACAGGACAGTTATAAATTTGAGAAAACTGTGAAAAAAAAGCTGTTNGCGTCACTGGTACTGCCGCGAGCGTTATTCAAAATGGTAGATTTGGTTGAAATTCTATCTGCTTCAACCTTCGCGTCTTGTTCCAATCCATATTTCTGTTCTTTTAATCCTGCTATGGCCCTTTAGTAATTTTTTATCCAATCGTGTTTCCTTTTCATTACAGGACAGTTATAAATTTGAGAAAACTGTGAAAAAAAAGCTGTTTTTAACATTTTACACGTGAACCATGCAATATTCTTTATTTACAATTTTAGCTTCTATTGTAAAATGAAAATACAACAATCTTAAGAAGATTAGTTGGATAATAATAGAGTTGAGAAAAAATTGAAGTAGTGATAAATTATTAAGGACAATTATAACAAAATTTTCCTATAGCTATGTTTATATTGGTTTAACTATTAGAGAACTGTGTAGTTTGAAATTATGTAGTATTTATGGTGTTGAAATCGGGAGTGATGGTAAGAAATGTAGAAAGGTATAATTATGTTTGAAATAAGATTTGGTATTTTGAAATATGATAAATGATAAAAGTTTGATATAGATTAGTAGTAATTGGAATTGAGATGATATAAATAATTCAGAAAATCGATAATAGATCTGTTTTATTGATCCAACGTGTAAAAGTGAAGGAAGAATCTAATCTCTAATGTGAATAAAGTATCATTGTTATGTAATCTTGTTTCCCATTAGAAACAGATCAATTTTTTATTTCTATCTATGCAATATGAACGTGTACCTATTAAAGAAAGTAGAAAAGGATGAATAAAACTGTAATTGATAAAAAAAAAAGTAAAACAAAAGAACCAATACATAATTCTAAAGAAAAAGAAACAAATTTCAGTGTGTAAGAAAATAGAAATTAACAGAATACTATTTTTGGTTTAAATCAATAAAATATTGTACAATATTAATTATAATCTTCTACGTTGTAAAAAAAGTATTAAATATAGAATATTTATTAAACCATAAGAAACACGTTTATATGTTTGAAAAAAATTTATAAATATTCCTCAATTGTTACACACACATAAAATTTTAAGTACTCTTCCATGGTTTCTGAATCTGTCAGTTAAAACTAGAAACATCCGGCGATGCTTTCATACAAATGCTTTAATTATTAGGGTCATGTTTGGTTCATACGAGTTTTAAAAAAAATGTAACACAGTTAGAAGCTCGCGTGAAGCAGTGTAACGGTTGAGGTTGAACTTGAGACATTTTCATAACCTATCGGTTTTATAATTACTTACACCCTGTGATTTTATAATTATAGAAACAAGGTACGAAGTGATTGTATTGTGTAATCAAGTTACTTTCTTGCCATTAAAATAATTCAAAATAATTGAAACGGAGACTCATATTTAAATACTTTCTGCTTCTCCTGCATTACTAAAAGAAAAAAAAAGAAAAATAAATAAATAAAATAAAATAAAAAATCGGTACTTTATTTAATAATTAATATTTCATTGTACCTTAAGTCTCAAAGCATTCGACCTCCAAAGGTTAATATTAATACTCCCTTTTAGTACCATATGGCATAAAAATTAAAAAATTTACAAAAATGGACTTATCGTTCCTTTTGCTATTCAATTTCAACTTTCTAAAACGTGTTGAATTTTTTTTTTTCTGACCAAAGACTTCTTTTATTTTCAGATGTGGGGTTTCGTGGAGCGAAGACCACGTCTCTCTCGACTGCAGCGAATGCGGTGGCTATTCCCTTCAACGACCGTGCCCACTCTGTGACGGACGTTGTCGTACCTCGTGGAAACGCGACCTTACTATGGTGAGTATCTATTTTTTCCCCGTGTAACCATGGTGTGCCATGTAAACACTGTAAAAAAACTGCTTCGATCGACTGATTATGTTCAGCTACTTGTTTCATGCATAACATTAACGAGCGTTCATTAGCGTTGATACGAGAAATAAAAAAAAGCCCTTTTAGAAAAAATAACGAGCTTGGATTTTTAACACGTTAAGCGCCACGCCGATTTTGGTCGACTTTTCGTTAGGCTGTGCGCTGCGATACTAATTCAGAAACATTTGGTCGCAAAATAGTTAAGAATTTAAGAATAAAATTGTGGAGGCCTGTAAAGGAAAGCGGTGTCTTTGTTTAATGTGATTTAATAGAACGCATTTATGAATTATGAGATATTATTTTTTGAAATTGTTACTGTCAGTTCACAGAAACCAACGACGCCTAAACGAAAATTTCAGCGTCGGTCCGCAGGGACCGGCGTGGCGCTTAACGTGTTAACCCTTCGCGGTCCTATGTCGAGCCAGACTCGACATTTTAGTTTGTTCCATTGTTTTAAGTTTCGGGATACGAAACGTATTCTTTTACATTAAAATGTTATTTGATGGAAAATTTTCTATCTAGATATCCTATCTAGATATATTGGTAACGAAAATGTGAAAATTCAGCCAAATTATTGACAGTCTTTAAAAGTATATTATTGAATATGAACTACTTAAGTTAACACTAGAACTACCGAACAAGTCAAAATGACTTGATTATGATTGAGCTTCATAATTTCTTATAGAAATTTACAATAATGAATTTGTGAGGATTTTCCGCAATTTTTTGTAAAAAATATGAATAAAGAATTGTTACCTTATTATAGGTATTTTTTGAAACACCTAGCATTTTGATTTCTTTGGTAAAAATAACTCTACTTTAATCGTCGGTAGTTCTAGTGTTAAAGTGTCGAACGTAGCTCGAACCGCAAAGGGTTAAGCTGATCACATATTGGTAAAACATTAATTTTTATTTTCAACTCCTGTAAAGTTTCTTTTTTTAAATTAATATGTATTGATATGTAATTATATAAATAATAATATAAATATATAATATAATAATATTATAATATAATAATATAATATTATATATAATATAATAATATAATAATATAATATTATATATAATATAATAATATATAATAATATTATATATACAGTCAACCCTCCTATAACGCGGTGAGTGCGTACCGCGTTATATGGAAACCGCGCTATAAGAAACTCGGATTTAACCGTAGAAACCAGGCTAATTCGTAGCGCGTTGTATGGAAACCGTCTACCGCGTTGTATGGAAACCGCGCTATAAGAAACTCACAATTAGTACAAATCACACTATTCGTACCGCGTTATATGGAGACCAAGAAATACAAAAGACAAGATTAAATTATAAATTATTTTTATTGAATTGAAGAGTTCATATAAGGAAATGATAAAAAAAGTGAATCAAAAAGTAAACAAAAGAATTGTTTTCCAACAAAAGCAAGAAAGGCTTTTGTAAAATTTTTTAACACTCGTCCTCGCTGTCAAGCTCCGCGTTATATGGAAACCCCGTTCTCAAAGTGCCGCGTTATAGGAGGGCTATCGCAATTTCAGGTCAGCGTTATACGGAAACCGCGTTCTGAAAGTACCGCGTTATAGGAGGGTTGACTGTAATTTAATAATATATAATAAAATTATATAAATTATATAATAATATGTAATTGATATGTAATGATAATTGACCAACAAAGAATTAAAATAGAACAAATTTGACAATCTGGTCGGAAGAATAAAATCAGCATTAATGTTTAGATACTCGATATTAGCTGTAAGACGAACAGTTGCGTTTATCGATTTTGCAAATGACATTTACAATACCCCTCTTACTGCGAAGGTCGTATTAACGACTGCCTTGCTCACGATAAGATCGAACAAACTTGGTCGTGCATAGCCAATCGATAAGAGTAACCTTAATGCCGGCTTTACAATAATAGAATTTTTATAGTACCACTTGCAACCCCCCTTTTTTCCAATCAGTAATTGAAGATTAAAAAGTTAATTCGTGTATAAAGATAGGATGAACTGGATGTTATAAGTAGGTGCATAAAAGTTTCTCTAAATATATAACAAGATTAATTAATAAACGTTTAACCCTTTCATTACTGTGCTCGGAACACCGAAAGCGTTATTGGTATATCAATACAATTTTTATTAATATAATATGGCAGATTTTTTAATATAAATTGGTTAATTTTGTAATATAATATGGTAGATCAATACAGTTTTTATTAATACAACACAAATATGGATATTAAAATGTAGGTGCATTGTATAATTAATTATAACACATGTAAATGTGTATGTTTGCAAACTAAAATAATTCAGTGCTATAGAAAATCTCTCCGTGCACAATTTTAACAAATAATTACTTAATTTCTGAGGGCGTACGTCTTTCTTTAGTTCATATTCAATAGTATACTTTTAAAAACATTTTCATTACCAGTAAGATATCTAGATAGAAAATTTTCCATCAAACAACATTTTAATGTAAAAAAATTTGTTTTGTATCCCAAAACTGAAAACAATGGAACAAAGTAAAATGTCGAGTCTGGCTCGACATAAGACCGCAAAGGGTTAAAGATAAAAAAAAACATGTTTTTTTTTTTTATCAGAAACCATGCAAGTGCCATAAATTATATAACTGTTTCTACGACTGATCGAGGGTAATAGAACAGTAATTAACGTCGCTACACTGAAAGTAGTACGACTTTCTGTCATAGAAAAACGTGACACAGTATATTATATACTATAATTTGAGAGATGTCGATTCGATAACCTTATATTTATTTCTTTCCCAAACACAATCACACTTTGAACGCTTGTAAAATTTTATGTTCACGTATCATATATAGACTGCAAATATTTATGCAAGTACATATCTCTGAGAACACAGTAGAAAAAGTAGAAGTTTGGTAGAAAATTATTTCACTACCAATTATTACAAAAAGCACTGTAATTTGGATATTTTCTATACATTTTCATATTACATGCATTCTCTGCAACTTTGCACTCTTAAATTTTCTATAAATGCATAAAAATTCGCAGTCTAATTATACAAAATTGGATACAAAAATATCCAACCACCTTAGATGTTAGCATTACTATTCACTGTTTTTATTCACAAAATTTGCTTAACACTAGATTTACGGAATCCGTCAATTTGACGCAGTTCAGATTTTGTACTTAAGTTTAACAATGATGCGTGCGGAAAATGTAAATTCAAAATAAAATTTGTATAGAAAAATGTACTAAGTAAATCTCTAATTATAGAAGTCTATTAATTTCAAATAAACTGAACTAATAATGTTACAAAAATTTATATAGAAAAATGTACTAAATAAATCTCTAATTATAGAAGTCTATTAATTTCAAATAAACTGAACTAATAGTGTTACAAAAATTTGTATACAAAAGTGTAGTAAATAAATCTCTAATTATAAAAGTCTATTAATTTCAAATAAACTGAACTAATAATGTTACAAAAATTTGTATACAAAAGTGTAGTAAATAAATCTCTAATTATAAAAGTCTATTAATTTCAAATAAACTGAACTAATAGTGTTACAAAAATTTGTATACAAAAGTGTAGTAAATAAATCTCTAATTATAAAAGTCTATTAATTTCAAATAAACTGAACTAATAATGTTACAAAAATTTATATAGAAAAATGTACTAAATAAATCTCCAATTATAGAAGTCTATTAATTTCAAATAAACTGAACTAATAGTATTACAAAAATTTGTATACAAAAGTGTAGTAAATAAATCTCTAATTATAAAAGTCTATTAATTTCAAATAAACTGAACTAATAATGTTACAAAAATTTGTATAGAAAAATGTACTAAATAAATCTCTAATTATAGAAGTCTATTAATTTCAAATAAACTGAACTAATAGTATTACAAAAATTTGTATACAAAAGTGTAGTAAATAAATCTCTAATTATAAAAGTCTATTAATTTCAAATAAACTGAACTAATAATATTATAAAAATTTGTATTTCGACGTACCCATAAAAATGATCCAATCGATGCCCGTAAACCTAGTGTTAATATAATACCCTAAGGTGGTCGAATACTTTTGCAACTGCCTGTATAACGTTACAATATAATAAAATAAGTTGGTCCAAATGTACATAAATTAAAACGTTCCTTTCTTTTCTTTTACAGTCCCACGCCAGCGGTAAAGCCAGATGGATCGGCGAATGTGGCCTGAGTTGCGGTCCCTCCATCGAGGAGCCATTGGTTCCCGCGTTGGAAAAACTACGAGCCACCTCGTGAACGGTGTTCAACGACGAATGCATAGAGAGACGTCGTCGTATACCGTCAACCATGCACAAGACTTAATCCATCACCATCCATATAGCGTCACCCCACCACCATTGTGAGAGTCGGAAACGTGTGAATGTGGATTCTGGATGCATAAATGATACATTATGTTCCTGAGGAGCGAGAACGGGACCGGATGGCATCTGACAATGAAAAACCGTTCATTTCCTATGGCTTCCTGTTCGACGATGCATTATCATGAATGGTCGATTAGCGAAGAATCTTCTTAGAGCTCAAGCAAACGTCGTCGTCGTCGTCGTTCTCATCGTCATATGAATTTAAAAAGAAAAGAAAAAAGCGAAGAATTACCGCGTTGGAATTTAGCCGCTGACGATTGCTTCTTGGTATTATCGTTGATCAAGGGTCGTCAGTGGAATACCACGTTCGGTGTCCTTGTATTATTGTAAATCTCGAATTATATTTCATTCGGAATGTATATAGTTAACCGCTGTGGCGAACTCAGACAAGCAATCTGGTCTTTTCGAGCGTGATACGTTATTGCGAGGCGTCGATCAAATTGATGAAAAATGGTTTCGCGTTTTAAGAATAACCGATTGATAAATTAGTACAATTGTTGTATGCTTTTAGGAGAAACCTGTCAGGGTTTGTAGTCGCGTTCCGTTGATTCTGGTGGTTAAATAGATACTCTGTTTAATTAAGAAACATTGGTGCAAGTTGTTTGAATTGGATATCATAAGTTTTTATATGTACGTTTCGCTGCCACGAAACATTGCGATATTTTGAGAAAAGTAGCGAGAATACTAGCGTGAAATGGTATTAGAACGTGATTAAGTAGCTTCGAAACACGCGTGCACGCGTGTTATGTCACCTGCGTTTTACGGATCTATAATAGATACTCCCATGTTTAGCTTTATAACGAAAGATTACATCTTAGGCTTTTTTTTTCATTAGCCAGCGTAATTTTAATCTTGAAAGAAATGCACAACGTTTGAAGTTTGATATTTTAAGCGATCATAAAAAGCAAAACAATTTTCTGTTCTGGGATGACTCGTCACATGTTTTTTGGTACCTTGGGTTAAAATGCATTTTCAAAAGACTTTGAAGGAACGATATTGATATCTGAAAGAATGGCACGTATTTATTGATACAATAGGAAATAATCACCGAATCAAAATTAGGAGCTAAATTCTCGTTAAAATCCGAATAAATATATGTTTCGAGAATAGTATACATTCTATCTGAATGTTAGATTAATAATTAGGCGAAATTTGTAACTCGATACGTGAAAGTGTTTTCCGTAGAATTGAAAGATGTATCGATTTTATTAAAAAAGAAAAAAGAAAAAAAATATTGGTCAGAGTCTCTCCCTGACTTCTGAATTGAATTATGAATGGACAAATTTTTAAATGTTTAACGATGCAAATATGCGTATAACGCGATCAAAAAATTAGTTCGATAGAAATTTAGGAACTTTCGTGCACCGTATTAAATAAGATACATCTTCTTCTACGATTGCATTTGGAAAAGGTGGTGCTAAATGCCAAGAGCCACAGAAATTAGCCTAAGAAGCAAGCAAAAATCGTGAGAAATATCGATTGAGTTGTAGAAGCTAGTAAACGTGAATTAAATTTCTTTTTACGAGTTAAAAATATATCGCGATTGTAAAATAGAACAAAAAAAAAAAAGTTACGATTTTAAATAATCGTTCGTGCAGTAATTTTATCGTAAAACGCAATTTTTAATTTGTCGAGTAAAAAGAAAATAATTAGCTAAAAATTCATCACTCTCCGTTCACTATTTTCCATGTAATATGTTTATACTCGGTTTTAGCTAAATGATGTTATGTAGCTCACGCGAGAAGAATAATCAAAAAAGAAGCATTATATGTTGGTGCCAATGATTTTATCAAATCTTGTACCATTTCATTCTCTTTTCTAAACGGTCATCGAAACCATTTGTAATATTAATTATGAAACGATTGTATAATTTTGTGCACTGTTCATTTTTGAACATACTGTGTATTCTTTGATGGTGTATTGTTTCGTATGTAAGAACATATTCATCAAGTCCATGCTCATTTTAAATTAAACTGTAACTCGTAAACATTTTCTGAAGTATTAGTTCAGCTGCGAGCTTTAGTTTAATGCTTTAGAAAATACGTTTGGTAGCAATTTTTATTTAATCCGTAAAATTCTTATTTATGACCAGAACGTTAAAATTATTATTATGGGTTTAATAAACGATATTCGACAAAAAAAAAANAAAATAATTTTGAACTTAATATATTAAAATTGAAATTTGTTAAATCACAGTAGTGATTAATTTTTGAAAATTTGTATTACAAGCAGATATTATTCTTCAGCTTATTTTACACATTTTTAAATATCCANAATACGCATGAAACAGAATCGTGCATATGAAAAATAAAATTTTACACGAAGATACTTCATAGAGAAGAATAATTTTTGCGAATAAAAGAATGTACGAAGGTTTCTTTTTTATTGACAATCTTATGTACATTTTTATCATGCTGCGCAGCATGTCCACTCGGGTTGAATCACCCCAAAGTACACGATTCCTTGCATGTACTCTTGAATTCGAGACTATTCACTTGCATATTTCACGAAATACATAGTAGGATAAATTAATACAAGAGGTATAACAGGCAACGCGGAAACAGATTTATCACCAAAGTAAATAAAAAAAACGATAATACATGCTAAATGTTGAAGTAAGTACTGACACTCCAAATTAAAAAAAAAACTCAGAATTATGTTACGAAACAAGAAAAGAATCAATCTCGCTATCGAATATACTGAAGGGTAAAAAATTTTGATTCCACCAAACCGATTAAATCTAATTATTGCTCTTGATTAACACTGTTTCTATATTGACCTGTTAACGTTAAGTATTTGGCCGCAATAAAAGTGGCGTACCCTTGCTGCACAACCTTTTAGGGAGTACTAGCTCGTGAACTATCGTATAAAATATCTCCATTAAATAGCTCTTAATATTATTGGGCACATCTTTCGAAATGGCTCGGTAGAAAAAGAAATGATTATTTCGACTGAGAATTACACAAAGAGAAATACTGAATTGATCGCGTTAGAGGTAGGGAGAACGTTCCTCCTTAAAAGATGTGTGCGTGAAATTATTTGCTGCTTGAATCACGCTATAATATTTTACTATTTAGTTTATATAAACATAGCACTGATTCGCTAAGAGATCGATCAAACTCTTCTTTAAAGTAATGAAGATAATCTCAGCACCATTATCCTACAAGGACAACTAATCTTGCTCGCAACGCGTGCAAGTATTGACAAGAATTACACTTTGGTGCACGACGCGGTTCACGTGCAGTAATAAATAAAGCTGTTGCATTGTAATGATAGGATATCGGTAACTTCTCCTTGTCAGTCGTTTCCTCCTGTACAAAAATTAAATAGTCGCGAAAACGGACAATTTTTAAAATACGTGACGATGAAGAATTTCGTTGGAAAGCTAAGAAAGCTAAAAATGATATTTACTTCGAACAAAACTCTAATAGGAACGAATTGCGGGTGGAACTGTCGCGCATTCCTGTTTATTTAGAGTATTGTCTATGACTGGTCTGTAATCGATGGATACCTGAAAAACAAGTTCAATTTATCATGTCATGAAAAAGAGGCAGTAGAATTTTAACGTGACTGTAGTTATTAGTGTTACTTACTTCTCCTGTTCTAGGGTTGATCTTCGTGAGTGTGTGCTTTCGCCAATGTTGATCCAGTGGTTTTGGTTGTTGGTTCTCTGTCGGTTTCCTGTAATCGTATTCGTCGATTCTATCTCTAAAATCTTCGCGTGCATGAGCACCACGGCTTTCTTTTCTATTTTCAGCTGCTACTATCGTTTGCACGGCATTGATCATTAAGTTCTGTAATTCGAGAGTCTCTACGAGGTCGGAATTCCATATCATAGATGTATCTGATACCTTCAGATCGTCTAATTTTTTGTACAGCGCTGACATCTTTTTACAACCTAAACAGAATTTGGAAGTATTTCAATTTTTTTAGATCACCGTCTGTTTCTAAAATGATTTACAATTTAACTTCACATTAAATTCCTACCTTCTTGTAATGTCTCAGCTGTTCTGAACACTGCTGCATGGGTTTGCATAGTTTTCTGCATGTTCAATCTCAAATCTGCAGTGGCAATGTTACCTTTTGCGTTTCTTGCCCAATCCAAGTTCGCTACACTTTCTTCTCCGGCGTTCTAAAACATATTCAGGCCATGGTAATACTTTTTTGTGTCGCACTAATTGATGGTCGTTGCAAAAAATTGTACTAACAGGTCTTAGAGGCCCGATAGGTTCACTCGGCTTATTTTCTGCTGCGATTGTCTTAGCACACGCACGACCAAACACGACTAAATCTAACAATGAATTTGCACCAAGACGATTAGCACCGTGAACAGACGCGCAAGCTGACTCTCCACAGGCGTATAATCCACGCACAACTGTATCTTGGTCATTTTTCCTCGTTAGAACCTGTCCTTTGAAGTTTGTAGGTATTCCACCTGCATGATTAAATTTTTGGTGTACAGTACTTACAACGTTTATTGAGTCATTCTGCTTCTATTATTCTTCTTGAGAAAATTTGTACGCCAAATTAAATACGTACCCATGTTATAATGTACCGTAGGTATGACTGGAATAGGTTCTCTTGTAACATCGACACCAGCAAATATCATTGCTGTTTCTGAGATTCCAGGTAACCTAGCTGCTAACTGTTCAGGTGGTAAATGATGAAGTTGTAGATAGATGTGATCTTTTTCGGGGCCAACACCTCTAAACAAAGTTAAATTATACGTATAGATAAGCTTTACTTAGTTACATAACGCTTATGCAACCAAAAATCGTGTAATAAGCGTATGTAAATTTTCCATGGTAAATTACATTGCATTTATTTTGAAAACGAAAGCAGATAAATTTTATGAATAGTTTTACAAATAAAAAAATACGTTTATACATATTCATGTATACTTCACTGTTTATAGTTATTACTTTTATATTGTATTCTTGTGTTCATTGTAATAATGCTTCGCAGATTAAATTACGTTAAATTGTAATCACCATTTCAGATACATTTATTATGCAATTGCATAAAATTTAGTCTTGGAAGATAGCTCTTATTTTAAATTCTAATAGAAAAAAAAGTTTCTCTTTTACGTAAGCGAATTTAAAGATATCACTGTATTCTGATATTTCTATGCAAATCATTTTTTATTTCGTAAAATTCTTATATTAATTGTTTGTTTAATTCTGTTAATTAATCATTTATTTTTCTCTGTGCGTATATTTCTCAATTTGTCTTTGTATAAAATGTTAGTTACCACAGTTTTTTATTGGATAAGATTTAAAAATAGTACATTGGCTAGTTTGCAACATATTTTGCAACATTCTTGTATGCAAAATCAGCTATGTGTATACTTTTAGCATGTAAAACAAAATGGAAAAATTATTTGTAGCTTCATCGTATTGGAATATTCATAGTTAACACTGACAATCGTATATTTGATACCAGAACTCTTATCTATCGCCAACAGTTTTCGCATACTGTAATTATATGTAGTATGCTTATTAACAGGAAGTATTTAAAACCATCGCTACTTAAACTTTATAATACAACCTTTATCTTCCTCATAAAATATTTTGTTCAAGATATCACAATACAAAGGCAGCGAAACATTATTTAAAGCTAACAAGGTAAAATCAGACGCGGAAGGTCTTCATAAATACCTTTCTAGACAATTAAATACAGTATGAATTGCAAGAAAGGAACTCAGAAACAGTCCTATCTCAAATCCACAAATTCTAATAATTTACATAGTACCGTTTAATAATTATTAACAATGCGAAGTCACATCTATATAGACACCTAGAAAAATCTCACATACATAACAATAATCATCAGAGTTAATAAAGCAGTCATATTTCACAAATTTAATGCAAGATCGTATACGGTTATAAAAAACGAATAGAAATTTTTATTGCTAATATTCTCAAATCGAAAAACAGTAAAAGAATTTTCCGTTTGTTCAGTAGATTACTAATTGCTTAGAGAATTTTCAAAAATTGACGAAGAGACAATACTGTACATTCCTGTTTATTACACGATTTTAGGACACCCTATATATTTATATGACTTACCTGCCTTCGCGGATTTCAATCGTCATAGACCTAGATACAACATCCCTAGAGGCTAAATCTTTCGCGACTGGAGCATAACGTTCCATAAACCTTTCACCTTCGCTATTTATGAGATAGCCTCCTTCACCGCGACTGCCTTCTGTGATGAGGCAACCAGCTCCATATATTCCTAAATTTGAAGATAACTTTATAAACCTACCATATTAGTATTTAAGCATTGGAGTCAAGCCAATACACTCGTGTATTATTTTGTACCGGTAGGATGGAACTGTACGAATTCCAAGTCTTGGTTAAGCAAATTGGCTCTCGATATCATAGCAGTGCCGTCGCCGGTGCACGTGTGAGCAGATGTGCAAGAGAAATATGCACGTCCATAGCCCCCAGTTGCTAACACTGTGTTTTTAGCGTGGAAACGATGAAGCGTTCCATCTTCCAAACAAAGAGCAATCACACCTCTGCACTCTCCGTCCTCCATGAGCAAATCCAAAGCAAAGTATTCGACAAAATAGTTGCAGTCATAACTCAACGATTGACCATACAATGTGTGAAGCAACGAATGACCTGTTCTGTCAGCTACACAACAACATCTGTGAGCTTGGCCANTGTTTATTACACGATTTTAGGACACCCTATATATTTATATAACTTACCTGCCTTCGCGGATTTCAATCGTCATAGACCTAGATACAACATCCCTAGAGGCTAAATCTTTCGCGACTGGAGCATAACGTTCCATAAACCTTTCACCTTCGCTATTTATGAGATAGCCTCCTTCACCGCGACTGCCTTCTGTGATGAGGCAACCAGCTCCATATATTCCTAAATTTGAAGATAACTTTATAAACCTACCATATTAGTATTTAAGCATTGGAGTCAAGCCAATACACTCGTGTATTATTTTGTACCGGTAGGATGGAACTGTACGAATTCCAAGTCTTGGTTAAGCAAATTGGCTCTCGATATCATAGCAGTGCCGTCGCCGGTGCACGTGTGAGCAGATGTGCAAGAGAAATATGCACGTCCATAGCCCCCAGTTGCTAACACTGTGTTTTTAGCGTGGAAACGATGAAGCGTTCCATCTTCCAAACAAAGAGCAATCACACCTCTGCACTCTCCGTCCTCCATGAGCAAATCCAAAGCAAAGTATTCGACAAAATAGTTGCAGTCATAACTCAACGATTGACCATACAATGTGTGAAGCAATGAATGACCTGTTCTGTCAGCTACACAACAACATCTGTGAGCTTGGCCACCTTTTCCAAATTTCAAGGATTGTCCACCAAAAGCGCGTTGGTATATTTTGCCTGAAATAGAAAACTATTTTAGCAAAAAATTTCACATTTAATACCGTGGATACGTACAGTAATTAAATAAATCTGTTAAAGTTAAATTTTCTTATCATTCTTCATATTTGTTGTACACAATTTTTCACGTGCAATTTAATTTTTATTATTGTGTTTTTTTTTATGTATACAAATAGTGCTCCAAAATTGAAAACATATAATATATGAAGGTATTCAGATTGGTAATAGAAATGCGAGTGTTTAAGTGCATAGCAACCATAAAATATGACTTGTTATTTTTAAATGTCAGTTATAAATTCGTATCAACACCTTTTTTTTTTGATATTATAATAAATTTTGGCAGTAATAGTATCTTTTTTGTTCAAAGCAACACGTTTGTGAGTAAAAATGCAGAATCATTATCATAAGCATTAAAGAACTACAAATTGTATAAATTTGGATAAAACTACAACTATGGATAAAACTACAAAGCAAGAGCACAGCCATGAAGGATTTAACGAAGAAGATCATAAGGATGAGGAATATAATAACAATTCTTCAAGAATGAAAGAGTCTGAATCAAATTACAGGCTAAAGCAAAAAAGGTAGTTTGTCTATTCCTACTATTTTTTATGATTGATTTATTATAAATTCATTAGCCATCATTATTAAATAATGCTTATTTGAATTATTATCTGGATAGTTCTAGAATAAACTCAACCTCGCAGCGAAATCAAAGGGCACATACCCGTTCTCGTTCTCGTTCACCATGTAATACCGAAAGCTCTAGACAATGGATAAGTTCTAATGCTTTCATAAATTTTGTCCAGGACTTCAGACAAGTAACTGAATACGTATAATTCCTACCTGTTTAATTACCAGTAAATAAAATATAAAATAACAAAAATATATGTACTTCCAGAATTTTACAGACATGAAAAGTACAAAAGTGTTTCAAATGGCTGGTGAAACATGGAGAAAAATGTCTTCCGAAGAGAAACAGCCATACATAAAAGCAGCTTCGAGTGTTAGAAATCAAAGACAAAATCAACAAAAGATCGAAAACGTAAATAAACTTGATTCAAATACAGAACAAACGAAGAACGAAGACACACAGAAACAAGAAAAGACTGGCAAAAAAGAAAGAAAGAAAAGGGTCAATATTTTATACGCTTAAAGCAACTATAATTGCTTTTACCTTATTACAAATAAAAAGAGAATAACTTTATTGCAGGAACCAAAAAAATCTACTAAAAAGAAGAGCGCTACTGAATCAGATAGCGATTCAATCACCTCAGGTACAACAGTCACAAACACAAGCGAAGATATGTCAGATATGAGTTCGTGAGCAAATAACAAATGGTTATATAAATGTGATCGTACCCGTAATCAACTGATATTTTGATCCAATTTTCTCATTGTTTAATATGTTATTTGAAAAATCATACTTTGCGCGCATATCACACGAGTGATTTTCTTCGCGAACATACTATATTGAAATATATTTATGTCTCGTGCAGAGTTAAAAAAAAAAAAAAAGAAATATGTACATTCATTTTCTACACAAGGCAGAAAGCACGAGCTATACTTTATAGCAATATTACCATCCGAAGTTCGACTGAAAGGCATGCCACAATTCTCCAATTCAATGACTGCCTTCGGTGCTTCGCGTGTCATGTAATGAATAGCATCCTGATCACCCAGCCAGTCCGATCCCTTAACAGTGTCGTACATGTGCCACTGCCAGTTATCATCCTCCATATTACCCAAAGCAGCATTGATACCTCCTTGAGCAGCAACGGTATGCGACCTTGTAGGGAAGAGTTTAGTAACAACCGCTGTCTTGAATCCTTCGGCGACCAAGCCATAAGCTGCGCGCAATCCTGCTCCACCAGCACCGACCACGACAGCGTCATAAGTATGATCTACCAACGGATAATGCTTGGAAACACTATCGGAGATTTTTGCAGCTTTTCCATCCGGTGTGTAATGCAACTTGCGATTTGCAATAACAGGTAATCCCAATTTATTCTGAAAAAAAAGAAATATAAAAACTGTTATTACACAGTAACAAAGAAACTGTTTAGAACTTACAAAGATATCTATCACGTGGGAGTAATGACAAAATCGTGGATGAATCTTATCTCTACAGTGTCTCTGTAGATAGTACGTGTACGCGTGTGCGTGTGCCTATACTTGCATATATGTATGGCTGCATATATATAGCATAACTTCATTGCATTAATGCTCTATTTATAAAACACAAAACAGTTTTAGAAACGCGAGTTGAAAAAAGTAACACGACACTGTTTTAAGTCGTTATAAAACGCAAATTGGTTTAACGAATAATTCGTCCGCCGTCTGATATTCAACACTCATTCCACTCGTGATACACTGATTTTCACCGACATTGCAACACCAGCAATCTTCGAACGAAAATATAATCTCGGATACTATTTTTCATAATAAAATCGTATTCGGATAAATTTTTTAATCTACATTAAAATTACAATTTTTTTTCTCTTAACTCTATTTACAATCATTTTCAAATATCATTCCTGTTAATAACATTTCACGTTACTCGCGATAAAAATACAACAACGATGTACATAATTATGTAATTAATTAAGACACGTGATTTTTCTGCATCATAAATTAGGTTAATCATACTCGGTACAGCTCTATCTAAAAAAAAAAAAAGTAATTTCCCGCTAATGTCAGCTTCCCGTGCCGGTAGTTCGTCCGCAATTATAATTAAACCTCCAAAGCGTAACAGAGCGGTCGGTTTCGGTGTCGTTGGATTCTGTTCGATATCGGTATGATATAAAAAAAACAAACAATTCTTTGCTCGCTGGAAGATAGCGGAAATTAGAAATCGCCGCTACCTAATACGCAGTGAAAAATCGCCGATTATCCTGCACGCCGGCAAACTTGCGGGGTGGCGCGTACGAAGCGAGGGAAGTGCGGTAAAAAAAAGGACATTCGATGTTAGAATCGTCTGCTAAATATTCTCGTACCTACCTCGAGTTCGAATAATCATTCTTTCAACCGATCGTCTTTTCAATCCTTTGTTCATAATTTTTAGATAATCACGAAAGACTGGCGGAACGTTCGGGCGAGAATTTTTTCCTCCAAGAGAATCGTCGCGAATACTCGCCGATGCGTGTTTGGGAAACTTACGTAATTGATCGACGCCGAGTATCGCACGGCGAAGGTGGATCATTGTTGGATTAAAAATTATGTAACTTAACGAAAAACTGCTCACCAGTGTCGTTGTGGGAGGATTTCTCGCCAGCAAAGACGACAGCTTCAATAGGCCGCTCATAATGGTGCAGTGTCACCTGTTGGGCTAGAAATTTTCTTTTTAACAATGACACGCGCACCTCGTTGTCGAACGCACGATTCGTCTGCACCGTGCAACTAACCCTAATTTTGCTCAACTTCACTCCCGCACTTCTTGCACGGCGACGTGAAGCGTTCGAGTCGGTTGAGTACCGACTACTGGCGGAAGCTCCCTGATGAATACCAGTGCTGCCAATCGTACCGTCCAGAGATAACCTCACCTTTAAGGTATTCGCCAATTTTTTATTTCGGTCTGATTGTTGGTCGGTTGAGCGCTCCTCGATCGTTGCCAGCGGCGGGAACGGGTGATCGTTTGGATATTAATTAGGCGTCGCTGATAATTTCGGTGTTAAGTGGTTTGGATAGCGGTTAACGGTGGGCGGGAAAATTAAACGATGCCGCGAAAAAAATGAAGCGGTTCTCATTTCGCTTTGCTCAAGATGGGGTGCTAACGGTATCTCGAATTGTGCAGCGGTTCGATTGCGTGGGTTCTAAAGGGAAAGTACTCGTTGCCTAGTGTAACGTGCGTCGTAGGTTTACCTGTGCTCCAATCGAGGAATATTATCGTATGTTTGGGTCCGGCGAAGCGCCGTCGCGCTTCAGTTGTATGCCGAAAATACGCGGCGCACCGCGATTGCGCTTTTCTTGTTGTGTATGGAGAAGACGCTGCTGTTGGTTAGTATACTTTAGGCATTTGTTGAGAGTTGTAGCGGTATCGGTAGCAGTTTTTATTCATTTAACTTAGTTGTTGCTCGAAATTACTTGATCAATATTTATATTATAATTATATATTATATTTATAATTATAATTATATTATAGTTATTTATATTATATTATCAATATTTATATTATAATTATATATTATATTCATAATTATAATTATATATTGTATTTATAATTATAATTATATTATAATTATTTATATTATAATTATTCAACAATATTTATATTATATTATCAATATTTATATTAAATTATTATATTATATTATATATTATTGTACATAATTGTCACATAACAATTAGTGTTGATTGTAACCATTTTCATTGTTTCCCAAAAAAAGAAAAAAAATACCACGCATTTCATCCCGGACTTTTAGCATACGCGTAAGAAAATTCTCCCGTACTTAACCCATTGACTGGCAGGCATATTTAGAGCGTCTTGCCCTGGGCGCCACAAGCTTTTATTTTAAAGAATACGTGAAATTTTACAAAATATAATAATGTTAAGTTACCGATATAATATTGCAATGGCATTTACAGCATTTTTATTGAAAAAAAAAAAAAAAAAAAA
>SMSQ01026018.1:105347-124876 GCA_019453375.1 Ctenoplectra terminalis
AAGAAGAAAAAGAAACGAGAAACATTTAACGAGGTTGTTAAGGCAGCTCGTAGCGGTGCCCCGTGCTTAACCGAGCTTTATTTCCTGTTGCACACGGGGAGAAGGAACAAAAAATGAGAAAGATTTGTCGTGTTGCGGGGTTGGCGGCACGGCGCGAGTTTTGCTTCCCCATTGGTTGATTCTTCGTAGGCTCGTCTCTGCATGGTGGGGCACGTTGTACGGGCAGGCTGTTCAACCAGATGCTACTAACACACAATTATGATGTCGGTGTTAGTGTGCGTAGGAGTAATTTATGAAACAGGTTTATTTGCACTTACACGTATGTATAGTTGAGCGTAAGTTCTACTTGTGTTCACGGGTATAGTATGTAACGCGAATGTTTTAAGCATTCTGTGTAATTTTTCTCATCTTTTTTTCCTTAGATCTTAATACTTGTTATTTTTTTCTATTTTGCAGAGTGTATTAAAATTGAAATTTGTTAAGTTATAATAGTGATTGAGGTATGAGGAATTTTATTATAAATGAAGATTATTCTGTGGATTTTTAGAAAATAATAAATATTAAGATGTAGAGAATAATGTTCGTTTGTGATAATATTTTTTGGAAAAGGTAACAAATATTAGGATCTAGAGAATAATGTTTATTTGTAATAATATTTTTTGGAAAAGGTAACAAATATTAGAATCTAGAGAATAATGTTCATTTGTGATAATATTTTTTGGAAAATATAATAAATATTAAGATCTAGAGAATAATGTTCATTTGTAATGAAATTTTTTTCAAAAAATAAATATTAAGATCTATAGAATAATATTTATTTGTAATAATATTTTTTGGAAAAGGTAACAAATATTAGGATCTAGAGAATAATGTTTATTTGTAATAATATTTTTTGGAAAAGGTAACAAATATTAAGATCTATAGAATAATATTTATTTGTAATAATATTTTTTGGAAAAAATAACAAATATTAAGATCTAGAGAATAATGTTCATTTGTAATAAAATTAAAAAAAAATAATAACAAATATTAAGATCTAGAGAATAATATTCATTTCTAATAAAATTTTTTAGATATTAATCACTATTGTGACTTAACAAATTTCAATTTGAATACATTAAAATTTAGAATTACATTTATGGTAATAATAATGGTATCCATAGAAAAAATAATTTTGAACTTAATATATTAAAATTGAAATTTCTTAAATCACAGTAGTGATTAATATTTGAAAATTTTTATTACAAGCAGATATTATTCTTCAGCTTATTTTACACATTTTTAAATATCCAATTTCAATATTATTGAACTTTTTTCCTGATTGTTTATAGGAATATAATAATTTTTAAAGTGTAAAATAATTCATCAATACCACTGACAAAAAATCAATTTATAATCAGTACAAGATAAAATAAAATGCCATAAAGACAAAGAAATTACAAAACTGTGTAATGAGAAAGTAACAACTTTTTTTATACTATTATATTTGCAATTATTAGATGCTATATTTGATACAATTAAATAGTAAAATTATTTTATATACGTTTTCAGTTAGACTTTTCAATATAAATAATCTTTGTTCTTCCCTGCTTCTGATAGCTTAAATTATTGTCTGTAAAATTTCGTTAACTAATTATTTTTAATTTATTCATGCAGAAGTAACAATACTTCAGATACTGACATACATTTTCCTAGTTTTTAAACATATTGTACTCGTTGCGTCTTTTATCAATATTATTTTTTGGTCTTACAATTACTTTAATAAATTAAATTACATATTAATTTTTTAAAAACTGATAGACGACACGATTACTTTTTAACCCAAACGTCGTGTGAAATAATTGCTAAAATATTTAATTCTTATTTTTTATACAATATTAAATTCTTTTATTATCAGTTACAACGTCAGTTAAAAAATGCTGTACTTCGTTAAAATAAAATATTATTTTAATGATACACAAAAAGAAAGAAAAAAACCGTTATTCAATATCACATAGAATATATTCAAGGTTTTCGACTTGGACTTTTAAATACGTTATCACATGTTTCGAATATTAATTAATGTAAAGTCTTCGGGTGTAATTTTTATCTGGCAATGGTAAAGAATAGCGTACATTCGCACAATAATTCAACACTAAAGCTACCAAACCGGTCAAATGACCGGTTCGTAATTTCTTACCCAAATTTTATAAATTATTAATACATACGGGAATAGTAATATAAGCAATAATAATAATTTTGTCTGGTTATCGGAGAAAAAATTACGATTGATTACAGTTTTTCACTTCGATTTGAAAATGTTTTAACTAATAATTACCGTAGATGGATCGTGGTGTCAGTAATACAGCAATCAAATTTAATAGTGCAGTGATAACTGAACAAAATTAATTTTTTAAAATATAGATACATCAGTCTGTAACTTTTAAGTCGTATTTAATATTTATTTTAGTCCTAATAATATTTCTTCGTGATTTTCTGTAAAATATACGATCAAAGATTTGTTTCTGACGCATTCTGTATTTTTCCAAGTATCCATTATTCTAATTTCTTTGATACAAATAAGTATAATTTAATCGTAGGTAGGTTTACTGTTAAAGAATACAATTCGAGAAAACAATTTCCTCTCTTAGTAACAGATTCTGAAATAAAAGTAAAAGAGAAACAAATAGAAACACCATATCCAATAAAAAAAAAAAACAAATTAAATACTCTTTAATCCTCTATGATGTATCTATATTTAAAAAAAATTAATTTTGTTTAGTTATCACTGCACTATTAAATTTGATTACTGTATTACTGACACCACGATCCATCTACGGTAATTATTAGTTAAAACATTTTCAAATCAAAGCGAAAAACTGTGATCAATCGTAATTTTTTCTCCGATAAGCGGACAAAATTCGGGCTATAGAGGGTTAAGAAAATATAAATCTGAGAGTTTGATTTGGTTGAAACCTACATTCGAGGCTCGCGAGGTCGTTCCACCGAACGTGGACGGCGAACCGTTCTGCGTACACGGATTTTTACGCGTTTATAGGAAATTTAGGGGTGCAAAAATTAAAGAGAATGCATACGTAGTTAGGTGAAATGATATTTTACTGAAATTCTTCTTTGTTTACTGTATTTAACCCTCTATGGGACCGCGTGACTTAAAAGTTACAAACCGATGTATCTATATTTGAAAAAATTAATTTTCTTTAGTTATCACTGCACTATTAAATTTGATTACTGTATTACTATACACCACGATCCATCTACGGTAATTATTAGTTAAGACATTTTCAAATCAAAGCGACAAACTGTAATCAATCGTAATTTTTTCTCCGATAAGTAGACAAAATTCGGGCTATAGAGGGTTAAAAGTTACAAACCGATGTATCTATATTTAAAAAAATTAATTTTCTTCAGTTATCACTGCACTATTAAATTTGATTACTGTATTACTATACATCACGATCCATCTACGGTAATTATTAGTTAAGACATTTTCAAATCAAAGCAAAAAACTGTGATCAATCGTAATTTTTTCTCCGATAAGTAGACAAAATTTGGGCTATAGAAGGTTAAAAGTTACAAACCGATGTATCTATATTTTAAAAAATTAATTTTCTTCAGTTATCACTGCACTATTCAATTTTATTACTGTATTACTATACACCACGATCCATCTACGGTAATTATTAATTAAAACATTTTCAAACCAAAGTGAAAAGCTGTAATCAATCGTAATTTTTTCTCCAATAAACAGACAAAATTCGAGATATAGAAGGTTAACAATTATTTCACACGAGTCATCCTCCACGAAATACAACGGTTCAAATATATTACGTAACAGCTTTCGTCATCCCAATTAAGCATCACCGGTCCGGTTTTGCAAACTCCGATGAAAAGTTTCCAAAACGGTAACATCCTCTTCGAATTCCTCGGCCATTCGAGCAGCTGTTATTTTTTAATTCGCGTTACGATGTTCGAAAGTGATGATCGTAAACAGCACGGAAAAGGATGGGTTTCGCTTCGGAAGACGCAATTCCGGTCTCCTAACCGATGCGTTTCACCGATTGAGTATGCAAATAAGGTGGCAGACAGGTCTGCGCCTCCGGTGTGAATTAATTAATTAATTGCAACGACGACGGTCGTTCTGACGCGATAAATAAAAGCTTATATTGGCGTCGTGTGACTCGTGCAAACAATGAAATATGCGTTTCGTCGCTTTTATAATTTCGAGATAACGAACACGATTCGTGTCTGTGTTATGAATCACGTCGACGCGAAAAACATTAGTCATTGATGGATTTTAATTGGAGAAAAAAGGAAATAAGTAAATAAGAGAAGGAAACAAAAGATGAGAAGTATGAATAAGAAAAAGAATCTGCTAGGATCTCTAAATGGTTGTATCAATAGGCTCGAACTGATGGCGGAACGTGTTGGGCTTCTTCTTCGTCTAGCGTCGTGTCAATCACTGGACGATAAGAAATGCTTATCTGTAAGATCAATGTAGATTTTAGTGATATATCTGGCGGATAAAAAGACTCGCAGTTTATGGCATTAAGTAATTTAGAAAAATGTAATCGGCGATAAGAGGTCTGTTCTTGAGAGCCAGAACGCGAACGATAAGAGGATGACGCTTTGAGGCTTGAGAGGTTTACTGTATATTTTTGTTGGACTGTAATTTGTGGTTTTTGTTTTTGAAATTTTTTTTTTTTTTTGTAGAAAATCATAAAAAATTGTTTAAAAATGTATTACTTAATTTACAGAATTTCTCTAAGAAATTATGAATCACTCATTACAATTTCTTTAGTAGTACTAGTGTTAATAGAAGTTCAGTTAATTTAAATGTAAATTTTCTCCATTTACATTCAAATTCAAATAAATTGCAAATTCCACTGTGAGTTCAATCATGGTAGTTAAACTTGAACAGATTTTTTATACATTTACAGAAAATAAGCCATAAAACTACACAGAATACAAACAATAAGCAAAAATATCTGAATAAACCCAAAATGTTACTAATCATACTATTTAGCGAATAAAACAATCGCCTATCTAGCTTCTATCTTTTTTAATTAAATTCATAAAAATATGAACTTGCATAAAAATCTGCAGTCTAGCAATGATTTTGAAGTTATTCCAAAATTTTTATTGTAGAAACAAATCTAGAGTAAGAAACAGGAAAAAATGATTGTACCAAGATGGTTAAAGCACTGGCTATTCAACGTTCTGTTCGACACAGGTTTTATCATTCCGCTGGATAACCAGTCTTCTGTCGCTCGTAATTTAACACATAGTTCTGCTGATAACTTCTGTCTGGCAGTTATCTCGCAAAGTAGTATTCATCACCGTTCTTATTTTTTTATTTCCAAGTTTAAATTCGTGCAAAGTTTGGTTTGCTCGCTCAATAAATCAACACGAAATTATGCTTGCTCCATAAAATGTTTCCATGCACGCGTACGGTGATTAAGAAATGCAAATTACTTCAGGAGGTGAATTTACACGGCGAAGTAAGTACAACTGTTACAGTAAAATGAACTACATAATATACACGCACCGTAGCTTTTCTCGTTTCTTTTATAAAAATTTCTGAATTATTCCTATCTTTTAATTTGCACGGAATTAATCGATTTGATAACTAAAATTAATTAAATTCTTATTTTTGAGATATTTAAAATCGATACATCCTTTTATTAGTTCGAATTTTTTTAATTTGAAACTATTAATTTAATTAATAATATAGAACTTATTTTGAAATTTAAAAATATAATGCGTATTCATATCTTTGGAAATTGTATTTTAATTAGAATTTTGTATTGGAAAGTGGCTTCGTTAACCTTTTGTAACCGGAATTTGTTTGTTTATCAGAAAAAAATTATAATTAGTTACACAATTGCTCACTATAATTTGAAAATTTGTAAATTTTCAAAAATACAATGCAGTACTAATAAAATTGAATAGAACAGTGATAAATAAAGCAAAATTTTAAAAATACAGATACATGATTATGTGACTTTCTATATGTGAATTCTATACAAGATTAACATTATAAATTCTGTATAGCCTTTAAAATAACATCATCCACATTTCACGCTATTGAAAGAAACTGTTGTCAAAATATGTCTTATCTTAGCAACATAAACGAAGTCTTTCATTCCTTACGACCGTTATCTGACTTTAATTAATTTACAATCAAACTAGCAATAAACGATTAATTGTACAACGTCCAATATTTCATTTCATTAATGATAGACAAGGAAATGTATCTCATAAATAATACAAGTATTCGAAAAACTTAATACTGAAATTAAAAAAAAAAAAAAAAAAATAGTACACAAATAGAAACTAAATAATGGAAATCGAATATAAACTATCCCAAAAGAAGAAAAATATTTTAATCGCTTATAATTACAAATAAATTTGTAGCTTTATTTCGCCTTTTTCTAAAAAGAGAAAACACTCGAATTATTTATGATTACTTAACGGAAGTATATTTTTCCTCCGGTTGCTCCTAATAAAGAAATATAAATATTATTTCTTTCAGTTAGCAAACTGAACTTTAGACGCTTCACACCGATAGTACGAATTTTTTGCTTCAATAATGGCAATAGACAGTGCTAGTAGTAGAATGTCTGGTACCATTTCGTTCCACTGATAACGGAAAAGAAATTGTAACACCGTCAAATATCACGTTGAACAAAAACATGGTAACGTATCTTACAGCGCAAAGTACAGTAAAGTTTAAAGTCTAACAAGGCTGTGAGCAGAATTTGCGACACGAATCAAGCGCTATTAACACTTAACGGACCGGCCATTTTATTTGCGGACATATCCAAAACGCGGATGTTTATTTTGCAAATTTCGAGAATTTACCTGTTTAAACAAGAATTAATTTCGCTCTTATATTACGCGTTGTTTTTAGACCACGATTTATGGTACTGTTAAAAAAGCATAAAACTTGCCACAAATATATCTCTTAACTCTTTGGGGCACGCTGGAATTAAAAGTGTCCCACTTTTTTGATGCACCGTAATGCATGGTGGGATATTTTTATTCCCACCTTGATTTAGGGAAAAGAATGTGCTTTAATAAGTACCATTCATGAACCCATGTGGCACCGTGGGACTATTCGAGTCCCACCCTATAACAACAAATTCAATCGAATTACTATTATTTTTTTATGTTTTTACATTACGTGATTCCTTTATTAGTAAAGATATACGAATTTTGTTTCATTTAAAACGCAATAAAATTTCTATCCAACATGGGTCTATTTTATTATCTGTAGTCCTGTGCCGCAAAGAGTTAACACGTTGCCGCACGCTTTTAACACTGGAACTACCAAAGTGGTCAGAATGACCCATTCGTAATTTTTTACAGAAATTTTATAAATTTACTACGGCAACTCAGAGGCAATTTTCCGTGATTTTCTGTTAAAAATGTAGACAAAGCTTTGTTTCACTTGCATTGTGTATTTTTTTATATACCTTTCATTATGATTTTTTCGGTAGAAATGAGTATGATTTAATCGTCGGTAGTTCTAGTGTTAATTTGGCGATCAGAAACACATTCCGAAACATGTTCCGAAGCGGTAAAGCATGAGAAGACGCATAAAGGAACAACTAATATGCTGTCTGGCATGCTATACCTTTTTTTTTTCGATGTATTACTCGATAATTAACAAGCGTATGCGTTAAAACGCTTCGTACTAACGCTGTCCTTTTTTTTATCGATTAAAATGTGCATGACGGCTACAGCCGTCGTTTGCCTACATATCGCCAAAGATCGGACGGCTCTAGCCGTCATTTTCGGCAACGTGTTAATAACTCTTACCCTTTTATGGCGCCGTGTGACTTAAAAGTTATAAATTAATGTATCTGTATTTTAAAAAATTTCTTTTATCCAGTTGTCACTGTTCTATTAAATTTGATTATTGTATTATCGCAGCGACACCAGGATAATACAGTAATCAATTATTAGTATAATTGCAATTATTATATTGCCAATAGCAATTATTAGTTTAAAAAAAACTGTAAGCAATCGTAATTTTTTCTCCGATAAGCGGACAGAATTCGGGCTACAGAGGGTTAATTAACACTAAAATTATCAAAACGGTCAAGATGATCGGCTTGTAATTTCTCATAGAAATTCTATAAATTTATAACGATTCAGTTTGGGGAATTTTTGGTGATTTCTTGTAAAAAATATAGGTAAAGATTTGTTCTTATATTATGTATTTTTTTGAATACCCATTTTTGTTCCTTTGGGTACAAATAAGTCTATTTTAATGATCGGTAGGTTTAGTGTTAAATTCCATGTAGATTTGATCTATATTTCTTGGTTGAAATTCTATAAATTTGAAAGTTTGTTTATTTCTCTTAACATATTGACGACTGCTGTCACGTTCGTGTGATTTTGTACAGCTATTTTCTCGAAATGGTTTCTTGCCGTCATTTCGATGTTTGTATACTAATATATACCGACGATATTTTAAAAGAAACATTAAAAATAGTGCAACAGTGATCCTAACTCTTTTCTTATTAATAATTATGCTAGGAATGATTGTCTAAATATTGCCGCCGCTGATCTGAAAGCGATGCGAAAAATGTGCGGCCGTCAAAGTGTTGAATCAAATATTTTTCAAATATCTGTCATCTTAATTTATTTCGCATAAATTGATATACTTTAACGATTGGTAACTCTAGAATTTTATGAAATTATATAAAATTAAATCTTCATAATTAGCTTTACCAATTCCAACAGCTTCCTTTATGTAGAAATTCTCATGCTTGATTAAATTAAATAAAAGAAAAAAACAATAAGAATTCAGTCAAAAGAATTTTTAAGTTTAACAAAAATTTGTTATCAATGTTCAAATTAAATAGGTATTAATTATGAATTTATGATAAAATAGATAGAATAAAAAAGATTTAGAATAAAAACTTTCTAAATTGCCAGAACGAAATTTTTGGAACCAATATCGAGCATTTTTTTCATTGGTGGATCCATCTCCGAATGCCAACAACGAGATATCTCGTAGTGTGTGCAATTTTAGATTAATTACAAATGGCCATTTGTGTTAAGAATTATTAGTGTTTTTTTTTCAATAAAAATTACTGTAAATGCCATTACAATATTATACCAGTAACTCAATATTATTATATTTTGTAAAATTTTATGTATTTAAAATAAAACCTTGACACCCAGGACAAAACGCTCTAAATATGCCTGCCAGTCAATGGGTTAATATTTAGTTAACTTTCTAAATTTTTAGCAATTTCTTCACTATCAGAAGAAAACGATCCGAATCGCCTCGATTTACCGTACATAATTTTCCGCACGATAAAGATCAGTATCATCGTGCATACACAGTTGAATAAACGATAAAAAAAAAAATGAGTAATTCCGATAACTCACCGATCCTTCTTGTCGAGCCCACGTGAGAGTGTGTTTGCGCCAATGTTCGCTGTACGGTCGCTTTTTCTGTTCCTCGATCGGTCTCGAGTAATCGTATTCGTCGATCCGTTCCTGGAAGCATAATTTCCATTCGATTTGTTGGTGAATTTTATCGGATTGATCAGAGGTCAGAAAATAAAAAAAAAAAGAAGGCAAAAATACTTTGTAATCATCCCGGGCATGCGATCCTCGTGATTCTTTCCTGTTTTCTGCCGCGTAAACGATGTGCATGCAAACCAGCATCATGTTTTGCAATTCTATGGCTTCTACCAGTTCTGTGTTCCAGATTAGGGACTGGTCTTGAACCTAAAACAATTTGAATACAGTGTGGCTCCGAGTTACACGACGCAGTCACTTGTACATCTGTTTATTATAAATATAGGACAAGTCCGGGATAGTTGGACCATTTTTTGGAAAGAAGTCGTTGGACTGTTGGTTTTTTATATTTTTGTTCCTTTGGGTGAATTAAAGCAACGCGTAAGTAATTTAGAATATACAGGGTGTTCGGTAACTGGCGGTACAAGCGAAAAGGTGGTGATTCTACGTGAAAAAATAAGTCGAACATATGGAATAAAAATTTTTCGTTTGAGGCTTTGTTTTCTGATTTTGAGAAAATCGATTTTGAATTTCCGCCTGGTACACGTGCACTTGGTCGTGTCTCGTTATAACGGATCTCAGTGTAGATGATTGTCTCGGCAGAATGAGCAACATTTTTATCAATTTCTGTAATGATAAACTTTGTGATTATTCTATTAAAATAGATTGCAAAAATAGCCCGAATTTTGTCTGCTTATTGGAGAAAAAATATATTTGGAATATATTTATATATCTAACTTTTATCTATATTTATGTATCTATATATTTAATCTTTTTCTATATTTATATACACTCATAAGTATCCGAACAGTCATACAGTCATACAGTAATCAAATTTAAAAGTCCAGTGATAACTAAAGAAAATTAATTTTTTAAAATATAGATACATCAGTGTATAACTTTTAAGTCACACGGTCCCATAGAGGGTTAATGTATCAAAATCAACTTTTTTTTTCACAAATACGATATATTTTGTAAGTTCCCTGAAAATTTTCTTCAAAAACAATGTCTTTTACCAGAAATAAATCTTCCTAGAAATCCTAGAAATCCTAGAAATTCTATAAAATCTTTCTAAAAAAAGAACAGTATCTAAAATACACATAATTTTGTCAATCGTACGCTTAAATTTTCCTCCGAAACAGCCGAACGGTTAAGTATTAAACACTACTGTACTGGCAAGAAGAGAAGGCAATGTTAGAAAATCGCACAGTTATGTGCATCTTGTCGAGACGCTTTCCCCTCCATGATCAATTTGCATATGATTAGATGCAGCAGGATTAAACAGCTTGTACACCTGTTTATATACACTAATTAACAGTTACATAATCTCTACAATGGAAGAAAAATCACATGTCGTAAGCCTGAACGCGTTATAGCTCGGTCTTACGTAAATGGAACATTTCGATCGATTCACCTACACAAATATCCGGCAGGTCGCAGGTAAAGAGTCGCGTCATCTCTCGACATCCTCGTTGCAATATATCGCAGGTTCTGAAGACCGAGCAATATCTGTGCATAGTTTGGTTCATCTCTTCTCTGAGCTCGGCGACAGGAATGCAACCTTTTGCGTAACGAGTCGCGTCGAAACGGCAAATAGATTCCTCGCCAACAGCCTGCAAGCAAACGCGAATAGTTGAGTATAGCTACTGGTAAAAAATAATAATAGGGGCGATAATAATAGGCAGTATTCCATGTTTCATTGTTTAACCGAGACCTTCGGTTCGGTTCGAGTATCGCTCAACACAGGTGTTCGAGTGCTCGTAGAGTAATGGGTGATTATAAATGGAGATTGGGTTGAATTGGGACTAGATTTTTTTATAAATTTTTTTTATGTTTAACGGGTAGGTGGAAAGTGTAGAATTGGTCGAATTAGTTGAGATATTTGAGTAATGTGAGTAATTTTTATGATTGAGTAAATTGATGGTAATAGAATTACTTTAGGTATTGCGATTTTTATTTTATTAACACGTTTTATATTTATTTTATTAACACATTAAAATTTATTTTATACTTATTTTATTAACACATTTTATATTTATTTTATCAACACGTTTTATATTTATTTTATTAACGCGTTTCATACTTATTTTATTAACACGTTTTATACTTATTTTATTAACACATTTTATGCTTATTTTATTAACATATTTTGTTTTTATTTTATTAACTCATTTTGTATTTATTTTATTAACACATTTTGTATTTATTTTATTAACACGTTTTATATTTATTTTATTAACACGTTTTATATTTATTTTAATAAAACATTTTATATTTATTTTATTAACACATTTTATACTTGTGTTACTAACACATTTTATATTTATTTTATTAACACATTGAGGAACGATCACGAGATACCTCGTATTTCATTTCTTTTAACACTAGAACTACCGACGATTAAAGTATACTTATTTCTACCGAAGAAATAAAATAGGACGGTACATAAAATAATATGTAATGGAACCGAGTCAAAGGTTTACTTATATTTTTAACAGAAAATCACGGAAAATCTTCCCTAAAGTACCTTAATTAATTTATAAAATTTCTCTCAATAATTATAAATGAGTCATTTTAACCACTTTGATAGTTCTACCGTTAATTTATAAAAGTAAGAAATAACTGTAAATGGGAAGTTACGTTCAAAACCAAAAAACTTCGGCAGAAAATGGAAATGAAGATTTATATTTAGATACAATTGTTTTGTAAAAGTGTGCAGGTAAAAATTTTATTCGAGTATAACTTCGTCCCATAATAAGATTTAAAAAAAAAGTTGCCGGTCTTCATTGCGTTAACATGGTTTAATTGTCGATCGTAGATTCTTTTAATGCTTTTTAATAGTAGTTCGTTGTGCCTCGATTTAAAAGTATTAAAAAAAAAACGATTCCAATTGGACATTGAATTTGATTACTCCACGCGTTGCACGATATGTAGGTCATCAATGGGACTACGAAATAAGAACGCTACGGAAAAAAAGGAAGATAAAATTATGATACAATAATTCTCGTGGAGCACATTATCGCCCATTGCTTTGACATCGTTAATTTTAATTGCAGTTCTTACCGTGCACAGCAAGATACAGTATATTGACATTATTTTTTTTTTACTACGATTAATTAATAGTTGTTAGCGTTTTCTAGACTTGAAAAGAAATAGTCTGCTAATGTGTACGACGTAACTTAATGGGCTGTAATTTTATTGAGAAGTGAAATGGTGTTTCATAAAGTAATTATAAAATTGATTTAAAAATTTAAATGATTAATTGTACCTTTTTTTTCATTTTAACCCTTTGCACTCGAAGGCTTTTTCAAGTTTCAAAGGGCTATTGAGAAAACTTAAAGTGTTCTTTTGGAAAGAGAAAAAGAAAATTATAAATGTTTACGATTTCTTATTTATTTGGTTAATTTACTTTTATTTTGAGATAAAAGAAGTGTTTGAAATGATGAAAATATAGAATCTAAAAATATAATCTCTGAAGAAAATTATGCCAGCCGAGTGCAAAGGGTTAATATCGTTGGTAATTTTTATGCTTTTAACACTAAAACTACCGAAGCGGTCAAATAATCGGTTCGTAATTTTATATAAAAATTCTATAAATTTTTGATGGTGCATTTTTGTGTATTTTCCGTGATTTTCTGTATAATATAAGGTTAAATATTTGTTTCTCTCGCACTGTGTATTTTCTCAAATAACTATTACCGTAATTTCTTTGCTACAAGTAGATATGCTTTAATCGTCGGTAGTTTTAGTGTTAAAACAAAATTTTTATTCTAATAGTATTTATTGTGAAATAATATTTAGAAAATTACTGTTATCGATTTGAATGTTTTTAAAGTAAAATTTCAATTCCAATTGTGAATGTTACTATGAAATTAATTTTACTATTATTTAATACACGTGGAACGATTAGAAAATTTAATTATAAATACTGAAAACGAGATAATAGCAGGAAATAGATATTTACGTGAAATTGCAAAGCAGATTTGGTCTTTTTCATTCATGAAAGTTACAAAGTTAATAAAATATAATCGTAACAATTTTTGATCATCAATTACTATAATTGTACAGAAATCAACAACCCGTGAATCATTCTATGTCACCGGTTGTAGTTAGAAACACAGTACAAGCCGACTTCAAATTTACAGACGTTGGTACACATTGTTTCTAAGAACTCGTGTAAACTAAATGGTTTCTAACAAGTTTTGCACAATTAACACACCGCGAAGAAATATTCCAGAGATTGCATAGTTTCGCGTGCAACTGCAAATTTTTAAAAACTTTTATACCTTACTCGTACAATTTAGAAAAAAAAATTTCTATCTAAGATAAGATACTGAATTATTTTAATTTAATTACAGCTTATTTTTTTTATATTATATTTTATATCATAGCTTTAATTTAATAAAAGTAAGATATACAAGAGAAACTTTCTAAGATCTGAAGCTTAGATCGTGACAACGTCGATTTGAATCTCGCAAAAAAAGAACTTCAGGGTCGTCGTGAAATGTCACATCTTGTATTATCGCGGTATCGATTTATAAGATCGTGTTTCTACACGTGCCGCTTGTTATATGTAACATTTGACAGAAATACTGCGTGCCGTTTTATGGTAAAATCATATTTCAATGTACAGTACTGTGCAAGAGTCTTAGATCACCCGCGTTACTGGTCTCGCAGCTATAATTGAACATAGCTTTAGCAAACAGTCCTAGATATTACATGAGAATTAATTTTTAAATATCTTTTTCATTGTGTCGGTCTTATCTGGTTTAAAGATTTTTTGTTTTTAATTCTGGGACAGAATTTAAATAGTGTACACTAACTAAATGGACAAAATCTTTTAAGGATACCATGATTATTATATTACAAGAAATTTAATTGAATTTACCTCTGGCAAAGAATATGTTTTGTGAATAAGATAATTACCTATCCAGCTTTTATTTCTTCNTCTCTGGCAAAAAAATATGTTTTGTGAATAAAATAATTACCTATCCAGCTTTTATTTCTTCAATTGTATTAGAAATATGGATCTGGATGAAAATCCGTGGTCTACGTGTAACAAAAAAAAAAATGTATACATTGTTTAACGGGTGATAACTTTCTGATTTTGCTTTTTTTTTTCAAGTTATAATTAATTGCGAATAACGAGTGAACAAAGATTAACTTTCGAAAAAAGAAAATTTGTTTTAAAATACTATTGCAAGTATGAAAATGTGTTATTATATGTCAATAAAAACTGAAGTTACAATCATTCAAACTATGTATACATTTTTTTTTTTTGAGACACTCTGTGTATATGTATATATTAGGTTGTCCCAAAAGTTTCTTTCGTTTTATTAATAAGTAATGGATACATAATATTTTACGTTTTACGATATATTATTATTTTATACAGGATTCATTTTGCGCTATTTTTTCCCTCCATCTCTGGTTTAACAAATAAGATTGAATGTTTATTTGAACATTGCTAGACGAAAACATTGCGTGAAGATAACGGAAGGAACTTTCGGGACAACCTAATAGTTTTATTATAATTTATTACTTCAATTGGTTAAGTTTAGTAATTACTGTAACTTATTACTTATTGTAATTTGTTAACATTAGTTGGAGAGTAAACGGTTCAAGAAAAAAAAATGTATCTCCCTGTTTTTACACGGTTTATTTCCGCTAACACGATTTCTAAATTATTCTCTTTCTCGCGAGGACAGCTATTTTGGTCCATCTCATAAATATTAAACGAAAACTTACAAAACTTACTATGAAAAATTGCTAAATATTATTTCCAGCATTTTTAATTTAAAGTTTTCCATTCTCTCCTTTTGCAATATATATGGCTACGAATTATGGATACGAATTTAATTCTATCATTAAATATTAGGTTGTCCCGAAAGTTCCTTCCGTTATCTTCACGCAATGTTTTCGTCTAACAATGTTTAAATAAACGTTCAGCCTTATTTGTTAAACGAGAGATGGGAGGAAAAAATACTGCAAAATGAGTCCTATATAAAATAATAATAAAAATAATAATAATTGTAAAACGTAAAATATTACGGATTCATTACTTATTAATAAAAAGAAAAAAACTTTTCGGACAACCTAATATATAAACGTATGTATATACTTCACAACTTATACAGTTAACTCTGTCCATCTTATTTTACACGGTTTTTCGAACTAAACACAGCTCTTTATTCCATCTTACACAGTTTTTGCATAACATAAAACGCATCTCCCACTCGATCATAAAAAACACATCTTTGGTTGCGATTTTGAATACGATTTTTTAAAAAACGTATCTACCGTGTAAAAACATAGTTGGATGTACAGGAGAGAGCTTAGACGAGCAAACGAACACGTGACGGTTCCTCGTAAGCTACTAACAGATGAAAATTGACGGTCAAATATTGCTAACTCGCCCCGTGACATTGAGAATGTTTCAATTTATGCGAGACACGCGAAGGAACGCGATTCAGACCGAAATACATCGTTGAGCATTCCTCGTCACGCGTCGTGTCACGAAGCAACGATGCCGTAAATCGTTTCTCTTACCGATGATAAATCCTCGTGACGTTCGCCAGGCCTGGTCATGCAGTCGATCTGATCAGCGATCGCCTTGCCGAAAACGACCAGCTCCAGAAGGCTGTTGGCGCCAAGCCGATTGGCGCCGTGAACGGACACGCACGCGGTTTCACCTGCGGCCCAGAGTCCTTCGATCACTCTGTCCTCCTCGTTTTCTCGCGTTAGAACCTTGTCGACATGATTAATCGTTTGAGTGTCACGGATCATGTTAGAGATCCGACCGAAAAGTGCCAAGCGGCGCGATCGTACTTGTTTTACTTTAGAAAGAAATAATAATACGTAAAACCAAAATTGATCGCGTACATGGTTTTTCTTCGTTTTTGTATTGAAAAAAAGTAGTCGTTTAGAAAATTTCAGTTTTACACCATTTTTGCAAATAATAATAACGTGTTTCTATACACCGATGCGATGGCACTTTTCAGTCACGAAATTGCGAGCAGCGCGATCGCGCTTCTCTTATTTCAGAAACAAATAATAATATATAAAACCGAAATTGATCGCGTACATGGTTTTTCTTCGTTTTTGTATTGAAAAAAAGTAGTCGTTTAGAAAATTTCAGTTCTACACCATTTTTGCAAATAATAATAACGTGTTTCTATACACCGATGCGATGGCACTTTTCAGTCACGAAATTTCGAGCAGCGCGATCGCGCTTCTCTTATTTCAGAAAGAAATAATAATATGTAAAACCAAAATTGATCGCGTACATGGTTTTTCTTCGTTTTTGTATTGAAAAAAAGTAGTCGTTTAGAAAATTTCAGTTCTACACCATTTTTGCAAATAATAATAACGTGTTTCTATACACCGATGCGATGGCACTTTTCAGTCACGAAATTGCGAGCAGCGCGATCGCGCTTCTCTTATTTCAGAAACAAATAATAATATATAAAACCGAAATTGATCGCGTACATGGTTTTTCTTCGTTTTTGTATTGAAAAAAAGTAGTCGTTTAGAAAATTTCAGTTCTACACCATTTTTGCAAATAATAATAACGTGTTTCTATACACCGATGCGATGGCACTTTTCAGTCACGAAATTTCGAGCAGCGCGATCGCGCTTCTCTTATTTCAGAAACAAATAATAATATATAAAACCAAAATTGATCGCGTACATGGTCTTCCTTCGTTTTTGTATTAAAAAGAATTAATCGCTGCGAATATTACGGGAGCGAAAATTTCAGTTTTATACCATTTTTGTAAACAATAACACTAATAACATATTTCCATAGACCGATAGCACTTTTAACACTAGAACTACTAGCGATTAACACGTTAAACGCTACGCCAATTTTGGTCGACTTTCCTTTAGACTGTGTACTGTGATAGTAATTGAAAAACATTTGGTCGCAAAATAGTTAAGAATTTAGGAAGAAAACTGTGAAGGCCTGCAAAGGAAAATGGTAACTTTGTTTAATGTGATTTAATAGAACTCGTTAATGAATTATAAGGTATTATTTTTGGAAATTGATAGTACCAGTCTTCGGAAACTAACGACGCCTAAATAAAAATTCCCTGCATAGCGCTTAACGTGTTAAAGTAGAATTATTTGTACCGAAGAAATTAAAATGATAGGTATTTGAAAAAATGTGTATATTAATGGGAACGATCCTTTGTGCATTCTTTTTATGAAAAATCCCTCAAAATACATCATTGTAAATTTATAAAATTTCTATAAAATAATTATGAACCAGTCATTTGGCTGATTTGGTAGTTCTAGTGTTAAGATATTTATTTCTTTTTTTAATCAAGAAATACCAAGATTGCAAATGGACGGAGTAGAACGTCCCATTACGGATGAGAACTTGAAAAATACCAAAAAATGTAGCCTGTACAAAATATAATACAAGATAAAATTAGTTTATACGAGGCTTTTTCTTCGTTTCTTATTAATACCGTGCAAGAAATCCAAGCTCTGACTTCGAGTTTTAGTTTACCGCGATTATATCGCGCTCCTTGGCACTCGAACGATTATACATTTACACAATTAATGATTCGCACGTTGCATCTGGTTTAGCTTTGCGAAGGGCGAGCCTTGTTTTTGTAACTCACTTGTGCTCGCCAGTTCGTGGGTACGCCACCCATGTTGTAATGCACTGTTGGAATCACAGGTATCGGTTCTTTTTCCACGTCCACGCCGGTGAACACCCAAGCCAGATGAGAAATTCCTGGTAGTCGCGAGCGTATCATTTCTACTGGTAGATGATGTAGTTGCAGATAAACGTGATCTTTTTTGGGACCTACGCCCCTGGGTAGATTATAAATGTGAGAAATGTTGATAGAAATTAGTGGATGGGGTTGGGTGATAATTGAGAGGTTGAGATGGTAAATGATGTAAGTGCTAGAAAAATAAAAATGTTTTTTCTTTTTTTTTTAAGTGGAGGAGAATGTGAATTTTATGAGAAATATAGTGGAAACAAATATAAATGCTTATATCTTATTTATTGTAAGATGAAATCTTAACTGATAACTTCTCTGAATACTGTATTAAAAGTATAGTTACGAATAAACGAATTTAATTAATTCTGTGCATTTGTTTATCATTTATTTTCCCTCTAAATCTGTAAAGATGGTAGATACTGAAAATTTATAGCGTTAAAGCGATAGATGATGTAAGTTTGAAAATAATTAGGAGTTTTTTTTGGTTCCACTGAAAGTTTTCACTTGTGGCACTTGCATCGTTTAAAATTTATAATGTTTAATTGTTTGAGATTAGGGAGAAATGTTATAGATAATTGATGTTTTCGAAGGTCACCTTTTTGCAACTTTGGTAGTTTCTTTTTGTAAAAGAAATGACAAGTAGTTTTATTTTCTGGAAGAATTTAGTAATAATAAAAAAGGGTTTTCTTAATGTATGTATACTGTTATTCATAATTTTTATTTTCCAAGTGCTAAAATTGTATATAAATATAATATTATTGAATAGTATAATAATAAAAATAATAAAATTGTAATAAGGAAGCATATTAACTATTGAAAAATTGCGAATAGAATTATTATAAAACTCATAAGATACGTTGAACATTATCGCACTGAGTTTCATTTAACTCGTCTTAGATAATTAGAATATAAAGCGTTACAATTTTCTATCAAGGAAACTGTAGGTTATCTCGAAGATTAGAAATTTGTTGCAGACTCGAAGACAGACTTATGTTGTAATAAAACTTTTCCATCTTTTTCTTCCATCTATTACCTCAAACGAAAACATCAACTATCTAAAACAATAACATGAATATTCTACCTAAATTAGCTAACAATTATTCCAATGAAACTCTTCAATCAAATCTATTTAAATACACTTATCCTTCGATTTATGCAGTCACACTTTTACACGATCTGATTTTATGCGGTTAAAAAAAGTATATTTCCATGGTGTTTATTAAAATTATACTGAGTAAACCAATAAAAATTACC